>JAODVM010035448.1:0-18865 GCA_025400095.1 Phenganax marumi
ATACGCGATTCTGGTTGGTTGATATTCGTACTTAACTATAGTTAACTTTAACTACGTTTTTATACAACCGGCCCCTGAACCACAGAAAATGGCTTCGCTGCACGTGTACACCAGCGTCAACATGTCTGATTGGAGCGCACATTAAAACACGCGCAAATATAAATTAATGATTTATGCTCAAAAATGAGTGATGTACACCAAAAGTGCTCCGTTATTGACTGTCTCTGACAAAACAAAAGATTTTTCTTGCTGTATAGTAATTGACTGTTTTAACGCAAGTTTCCTGATCTTCTTGCTTGCGTCATCTGCACTTTCCTCAGTTTGGTCTTGAGCTTAAACACTTTGAATGCATTAAACTGACTGCTTTTAGCCAATATTTGATTGACCTCACGTACAACAGATTTGTCCATTTCATTCTAATTATAAAGGGCGCCAGTAAGTACTATGTTGTAGTCTGTGAGCGCTTGAATTTGCATTTTCAGTCGCTTCATATGAAACAGGGATAATAGCTGAGGCAGGTGCTGAAATGCATAAGTACGTGCAGTTTCTGAGATTTAAAGCGTATAATATCTAGAGCGTGTTTGCGCATGTGTAAAAAAGTTAAGCATTTTCCCTCTAGTATCGTCGATTAAAATCTCGCGTACGGGAGAAAGCCTCAAGTATCTTATCGTGAAATTTTTAGAAAGCGAACTGGGACGTATTTATTCGCCCTACAGTCTTCCGTTGTTTTGTTCAGCCACATAAAAAATTCATCAACTCTCATCGCGGTCTCATTTTCTCCAAAAATTTCAATTATTCCTGACGTGCAAATTACTTTAATATGTTGAAAATTGAAATTAATACTTTTCACTACGGTTACTAATGATGGTTAACGTCTATAAAGTAAAAAACAATCAACTCAAAGCAAAACCGCTATGCCACTAAACAAATATAACAATAATATTACTATTGTTCAGTAAATATGTTTTCAACATCATTCGAATTCAGAGCCTCGCATATAACTGACTATCCAGTGCTCAATTACAGCTTCTGTGCACTTTACCCTTAAATTCAAAATTAAGCTTTCCTTATTCGGTAATTCCAATTCACGAAATATGTGCCATGTTATAAATTCTTAGAGAATTTCGATCGTATGGGCCGGTAATTATTATGTTTATCTTGTAAAGAATTTATTGATCCTTTTGAGTTTCAAGTAGTTCATTGCTATTGCACTATGATATTTTAATTAATATATGAACTAAATTTCGTTGTTGGAGTTCCTGTATTCTATTTGTATTTTTAATGATTTTGTACTTATATTATAGTTTCAAGCTTTTTACAGCGATTTCGTGGTATACATTATAATCTTCCAAAAATAGTCCTCCTTACTTCTTGCTTTTCTGTGTTGATTGGTTAAAACTGGGAGATCACTCCTTATTCTGTGCTCTCAAGAGGCCGAGTCCAAGAGCAGTGCCCTTTTTTGGAAATATAATAGGCGACAGTCAAAGAGTACGTTGAGAGCAATTTTTTCTAATTCTTTTTGGTTTGACATTTTCGTTGTGAAGAAATTTCCGTCCTAATTTGTATAATGTGTTGGCAATTTCCATGCACGAAGCACACTATAATGCAGTACTAAACAAGGCAAGCGATCAGGTAAAACATCTACTTTTCTCGTAGAATGGACACCAAAGTTACATTACTATAATACAAATTACAAATGCACTCTGTCATAACCATGTTTCATGCCAAATATTCCGTAAAATTGTCGCTTGATATATGCTCTTACATGGCAATCTCCTAGTATTGTCTTGTTTCCAAATTCCCATTTTGTCGCAATTTATTATTGCATTACTAATTTACATTGTCTCTGCATCTTTCATCACTGTATTCTGCAATGTTTTGCAGTATTTAAATAGCACGCTCATCACTTCAGCGGTGTATCTAATAACTCCACGCTTCTGCGTTATCATCATGCTAATAAAATCAACACGCTATCTTGATTGTTCAGTATGTTCTCAGCATTACAGCGCTTGCGTCTGCATGAGAAATATAAAATTGACACTTGTGCACGGCAGAAACGAAATCGCATAGGTCAATTGAGCCCCCTGGTTAGTATTCTATTGATCCCTTTGAAGTGTTTGTGGCTATTATTTCCTGAGATCATAACGTGAACTGATGGCATATCTTCAATTCTGATCTGCTTGCTCTATCTTCATTCTTTGAAGCTGTCTAAATTGTGCACCGGTTTTTACTCAAAAGATCTCTACCTGTGCGATATTCACGTGAATCACTTGAAGCAGGAGTTCGGTAAGTCCTTATGCTAGCTATGTGTCTTATAAATTGGAACTTGAATCGGAGATATATTTTCTATCATTGAGATATTTTTAGATCCAATAAGTTCATTCGCAGTCAATTGTTTCCCTCTGTTTTTCACACACGAGTCATATTAGCAACACAGTTCAAACTTCTACATATTTATTTAGCGCCTAAGTCGGATATAATTCAACTCATTCAATTATACCACTATGACAACCGAGAACAATGTAAAGTGTTCCTGCGTTAGTGAGCGCGCGTATACAGGAATCAAGTGCGCCACAAATTGGCTCGACGATTACTTGCGCTGCAGCAAATCTGTGCTATGCTGGAAATGCTACTGAGATCCGGCTATTTACTAGTCCGTATAAATTATACTCATAGCTCGATATTGTAAGTTTTATGTTGTGACGGCTTATACAGTGTTTGGTGACATACCAATGGCAAAATATCGGAAAGTATTCTTCAATTCATGCCCGGAAACTTATACAGACTTATGCTACGCTTTGTAACTGCATTATTTTGTAAAATATAGTTCTAATCGGATCATATTCGGTCAAAGATGCATGGACGAGATATAGCACACTTTCAAAGAGATTAACGACGGTGCTAAAAATTTACACTGTTTTTTATTTACCTTTCTGTCTTCCACCATCTGTCGGCAACTGCACAATAAATTACATTGCTATGTTTGATTTTCCAAGCTATTAACTTGTCGAAAAGATTGATAAAATTTTATATTTGCACTCCCAAGCACTGAAACTGCCATTTGCTTGGCTTTTAGTCATATATTGATCGGTCGCATGTGGTTTGTATATTGAATATTCAAGAAACGATGTTCTTCGTTTTATCCGCCTGGGGCCGGTGTTCGTACGCCGTTTAGCTTAAACGATTTGACTTGAAAGTTTTAGAAAATGTGTGGGAGTGTTTTTGAATTCTGACTTATCCACCGTTTAAGCTTAAACGGCGTACGAACAACCGGCTCCTGGTGAATATAAGCTATCTGATTGAATTCATTTCGCTTCAAAACGCTAACTTATCAGGAGTTTCACCGTTTCTGAAATTATTCCAAAACCAAATGTTTCCACCCGTCTATAACCCGAGATTTAATATAACTGCAAATGGAAAATATCACGTGTGATTTTATGAGTATAATGAAATTATGGCTATCCCACAGTTTTAATCAGTTGTATAGCAGATTGAGTTTTTTGTTTTCTTTTGCTTCATTTTGCTTCAGTATCCTTCTTTCGCTAGTTTAATGTTAGAATTTAGGATACCAAAAAGTGATGGATAAATTGATCGTTTGTTCTTCATGCATGTGCTGATTATGCGTGCATATTTTTCTCTGGTACCGCCCTTACCTGGAAAGTGCGACCCAACAAAGGGAACAATAAACTGTAGAAGTCTTACATTTGTTTGAAACATGCTGGCTTTGCCTGGACTATGTTACCACATATGACACATATGGCTAACTTTTCATTTATAACTTTTTATGTTTGCAGAGTTTGATCATTCTACAATATGTGTCCAGTGCGATAAGATGCTCTCTAAATTTATATTAAATGTGCAGAACCGTGTGGAACCCGGCGACTACTTACACTGATCGTTCCTTCACATCAGGCTTTCACCGCGTTTGGCGTTTTCGCAAAGTCGCAATGGACGCATTGTCCAGTTTTTCCAACTCTAACATTCTATACGCAATTTCTTTGTAGGATAAACTATACCTCAATATACAGTACTTGGGAATGAATGTGATGCAAAAAATTTGGTTCGTTTCTTTGGCGTTTCTTTTTCTTGAGATAGGTAAATGTTGCTATTTTACGCGTTGTGTTTTGAATGACGGTCACCAAATGGTCACGGAATTACCGAAAATGTTAATTCGTGCAGAAAAACTGAAAAACAATAGGATGAGCAAAACAGGAGATTGTTGTATGGCCCATATGCTATATCAATGTTTTTGTTATTAGAGATATCTCAACAAGATTGCGGAGAAAGATTTGTGAACGAAGAAAATGGGTCAAGATCTAGGAGAATTATTGGTGGGGATGAAGCCCCGATAAACTCCTGGCCTTGGCTGGTTAATTTTGTTACTGATGATAATAGCAGTTATCAAGTGTGTTCGGGCAATCTCATTGATCCATACTGGATACTGACCACAGCTCATTGTTTTGTATCGAGTGTTTTTCAATATGCTGTTGATGAGTGGAAATATATCGCTGGAGATCATCACCTTCATAAGACCGACCCTTACGAACAGGTAACAGTCTAAAATATAGAAGTAATTTGATTAGAAAAATATAGAAAAGTACATGATGGTGATAACGTTGTTGTAGCTCTTTTCTCTCTTTTCACATTTTTTTTGTGTTTTCAACTGTGTGTTGCCTTTTACTTAAGTTTGACTTTCATACTAAAACAGGGCTTTCCAATCATAATAAAGCAACGTAATTTTTTGTGTTGAAAGGTATTACAACCAGAGAAATTGTACATTCATCCGAAGTACAAATTATTGACAAATTATGATCCGGGAGATTACGATATTGCTCTCATTCGACTCAAGAAGCCCGCGAGAATTACTTCTCAAGTGCGGACAATATGCTTGCCAAATGTTTCCCAAGATGATATTTTGAATGAAACACATTTCGTTTCTGGGTGGGGAAATACTCAGGATACATCAGAATATAGAAGATCTGATTTTCTGAAGGTTGGTACTATATTGTACTTGCCAGTCTTACGAGTTACAAGCTTTGTCGACTTCTCCAAAGTGCGTTATCTTTGTGTTTTAGGAGTTACGTGTGAAAATTATCCCCACACAAGTTTGCAATAGCAGTTATGGTGGAAACCTAACGAAACGGCAATTATGTGCTGCCTACCCTGCTTGGGGACAGGACGCGTGTTTTGGGGATAGTGGGGGTCCTCTGCAGTACATGAATGAACATGGCAAGTGGATACTTAGCGGCACGGTGAGCTGGGGAAAAGGTTGCGCGAGGAAAAATCACTTCGGGGTTTACACAAATGTTAAAGAATTACTACCTTATATTAACAAAGTATTAAAAGGTAAGGCAGAAGCGGGTATACTACAACTGTGAATTTCGGCCACGATTCGGTTTTCTTTCATTAAGGGCCTTTCGCTCAAGACGACCAGACTGTATTCATCTTTACAGTAAATATCATTGATGCGTACTCTTCCGCAGCAGTTCGAAAAACGCTTTCTACGTCAATCGTACGCAGGGAAATGTAGCGTATTTCTTTGCTTCATGAACACCAGGGCAAAACTATTGCTTTTAAAGTAAAAAATCGCTACGATGCGTTTTGATACGGTTGAAGTAAAAAGCGGCCTTAACTCTGTCAGGGTGATGACCAGACCATGACGAACCACCATTTCGCGTTATCTCAGTTGTAGAAACATTACCCACGTACGACTCAAAACAGTTTGATGCAAATTATGATATCCGTAGGTGGTACACATTGTGGTGTTCGCAACAAGAAGTATTCTCGACGCAGACGAATTGTAGGCGGTACAGAAGCCTCAATGAATGCTTGGCCTTGGGCTGTAAATATTTACAAAAAAGAAACGCAAAAACAAGTTTGTGGTGGGAGCATTATTGCTCCGAACTTCATTCTCACTGCAGCTCATTGTTTTCTTGGAGAAGGTCGAGTGTTTGGGGCCGAGCAATTTGAGTATGTTGTTGGAGATCATGTATTGGGACGGACTGATAAACGACAACGAAAGGTTGTCCCTGAGTTTTATTTCGTCCACCCCAGCTACATCCCCCCGACGCTAACACATCCTGGTAACTTTGATGTTTGTTTGATAAAATTAAAGTATTCACTGGAGTGGGATGATTTTATTTCTCCGGTTAGTATTAAACGTTTTTTGGGTAAAGCAATAGTTATAACAAAATGTTAAGTGTCTACGAAAAACAGAGCCTCCTCCTATAGGTGTGATTGTTATTGGTAATGCTCCAAAACTTATATGTCGTGTGCCAACAGAATAATTACCATTTGATATCTTGTTCAAACTAGCGTGATGTGACTAAAGTCTTTCTTGCCGTTAGATTTGCTTACCAGACAGTCGAAGTGTTCATCCTGCAAAAGAACAACGTTGTTTTGCGATTGGTTGGGGGAATACTGAAGATAAACTTGAATACAAACGACCAAAAGCATTAAAGCAACTCCGTGTGAATGTCGTACCCTACGATAACTGCAACAGTAATGTCTCTTATAATGGAATAGTACCCGACACGTTTTTTTGCGCCGGATTCCGTGAAGGTTTGAACGATACTTGCTATGGAGATAGTGGAGGACCTTTGCAATGTGACAATGGTGATAATACGTGGAGTGTAAGGGGTTTAGTGAGTTGGGGAATTGGTTGCGCAAGACCTAACATGTTTGGCGTTTACTCAAATGTTTCGAAGCTAATGCCTTTTTTGAATAAAGTCATGTCAGGTGAGTTGTTGTAGTCTTTATCGTCGTTGTAGTTGTTGTTGAGCTTGAAGTCATTGTCATCTTTGTTCTTCTTCCCTATCTAGCCGAGTATGTTTTCTTCTCTACCTATAGCTAAATTTTCGTGTTTTCTGGGTTAGGTCAAGACCCACTTCTGCGACGCATTGAGAGAATGAGTGTTGAAGATATCTACAAACAAAATCCATCGAAGCACAACTTACTACAATTTTGTTCTTTGAGCATGCTTTCAATCATCCAGTATGCTCACCCCAATGTCACCGCAACTGATATAGTCAGAAGTTGGGCATTTATACCGTTGCAAATTACCTTCTTGAACATTACTAGTCCTAAGGACGCAGCTATCGCCTTTAACTGGGGAATCGAAAAAACTTGCACTTCCACTACACTCAAAGACATCCTTAACATAACTGTGAATAGCAAGTATATTAACTCCAACAACCGCTCGTTAAACAAATATGGTAAATGGCTCAATATGACCGTCGAAGAAATGGCGTTCTTCCTTCGAAAAACGGTGGGTACGTTACTATTAACTCCAAACCTTGAGTATGAATTCCTGCGAAAAGAAGTGAACGAGGGTAAAGTTGTCGAAGAGAAAGTTTCTCGTTTGATAGAACTTGTTGTGTTTTTGAAAACACTCGAACCTGAGATTCGTCTTGACAAGTTGAAACTGAAGAAAATCGTGAGAAATTATTCATACGAGATTGCTAAAAACCTCACGGATTATTCATTAAAACAAATTATTTCCACGAATGAAGTCGAATTCTTTTCGAAGAATGTTCACTTGAAGAGCCTCGGGAAATTTTTTGGTAACTTGTCATTGGACGATCTTAGAGAGTTTCGTCTAAGAGATATTGCTGTGGGCTTGCTCGGAGTTAATCTCGAAGTTTTCTTGAATCAGTTTGAAACTTTTGGTGTTGAGAACTATGTTAACAATAAAATTGGTAAATTGGAAAAGTACTGGAATATTTCAGCTGAGAGATTGACGCTTCAACAACTGGTGATAGCTTCAAAATTAATGGAAGGTAACTTCATTTATAGAGTATCCTCACTGTACTATTCTTATGTTGAAAGTGAAAATGTATCCTACAAATTTTTTACAAGGACTGGCTAGAATCGTTTCTAAGAAACCGAACTTAAAATTATGTTGGACTTTCTTGTTGTTTCTTTATTAGATAAATTTAACTGCAAGCATTGCGATGTAAGCTTGAAACGCTATGTGCGTGGCTGCAACGTCGTATGCGTCGGCTGTTCTTCTAAAGAATGTCGTCCTCCTTTCAATATCATTGAAGGACCAAGGAGTGAGTGCTTGTAGCATATGTCCCTTGTATTGTATTTCGCTTGCTGCTTACTCTGTATAATTTCCCGGAACTAGCTTCGTTCGCTATAATGCACGAACGTTTTTGAACTTCATTTTACAGATATTTTGTTTTCTTAACAGAGCTGAGACATCTTTTTATTCTTTTCTTGCAGTGTCTAATATAAAGGTGGTTCTGATATTTGGGCTATCTTCTGGTTGCCTTGTTGCTCTTGTCATCGTTCTGATAATTTGCTTCTTAACCAAATACCGTCGACCGAGGAATACAAGTACAAGTGAGAAAGTAATGACGGACGAAGAACTGGCGAAATCCAGCGATAGCCTTGCCTATAAGACTGCTTCGAACAACAATATTGTCTTCTTACCAGAGGTGAAAGTTTTGCAGGACGGGAACAGTGGCAGTTACGTAGCACTCGACTGTTGTGAGAAAGAAGAAAACAGATGCAATAGCAACCGCGAGTCGATATTGTAAATAAATAATATCTTAGTTTATTTATTATTAGATGCACTGTATTGGGCATGTTATTCACCTGCAAAGCAGATATTTAACTGTGTGTATTGTTGTCTAAATGGTCGTGCACGTCTTGTTTAACTTAAAGACATGTAGTTTTGTTTATATCTCCTTCAATTCGGAGTTGAATTCTGTAAAAATTTGATCTAAAAATTTGATTCATTAAGTTTGTAAAACTTCGTCCAAATCTGTGTTGTCCTTTGTGAGATGTTCTTCTTTTTGACAAACAGGGATAAAAACATTACCTGCTGGCGGAGGTAACAAAAGACGGACAAAGTGCCGAATGGTTTTGTGGGAAATGAGAATCAGTATCAGTTGATTCAGTTCTTTTTTTCCTGATTCTGTGTTCGAAGACAGACGTCATTTCAATCACTGCCATGGGTTTTGGAGATTTAAAAGCGAAAGCCGGTCAGCAGAGTTTGAATGACTATCTTGCTGATAAAAGTTACATTGATGGGTGAGTATCCGCGTGTTTTAATCTGTGAGACCACCTTTATTTTTCATAGATTCCTTTATAAATTTGTAATTGTATGCATACCAGATGTGATATAATTTAGCACGTGCACTTTAAAATTTCCCTCAAACAAAATCTCAGTTAAAAAAGCAGCAAAAGTTTCTAATCATATTTACTGTACTTTCTTGACAGGTATCAGCCATCTCAGGCTGATGTAGTCGTATTTGAAGCTGTCGGAGGCGCACCCTCAGCTGATCTCGCCCATGCATTGAGATGGTACAACCACATTTTGTCATATGGCAATGATGCTGCTGGTTTCTGTGGTGAAAAAAAGCCTCTATCTGCTTACGGCCCCCCTGCCACAGCTGGAAAACCAACAAATGATGACAACGATGATGATGACGATGATGACGATGACGAAGACCTTTTTGGAAGTGATACTGAAGAAGAGAAGGTACTTCAGGTCTTAAATAGACAGTAGTTTGATACTTGGAACTTGCTTTTTCTACCTATTTTTCTTAAAAACCCCTAATTTAGAAAGTGTGTATTGAGGAAAGTGTGTGAGGAAAGATTAAGCAGGCTACGATGCTTGATGCAGCTAGTTTCACATAATGGCATAAGTGGAAGCAATGCAGTATAACGTTTTTGACACTGACTAATGATACTACAGCATATTTGTGAATTCCTCTCTACATTTCCAATCTCACGTAATACAGTGCGTTCAATTAATACTCTCAACTTGGACTATAATTTTAGGCAGCTGCTGAAAAACTGAAGGAAGAACGCATTGCCGCATACGCAGCGAAAAAAGCTAAGAGTACTGTATTTATTTCTCACAATTTGAAACTTATAGAATTATCTAATTTTGTCAATTTTGTAAATGCTTTTAGAAGCAGCAGTGGTAGCAAAGTCTAACATCCTCCTTGATGTGAAACCCTGGGATGATGAAACAGGTAAATTGGCATGTATGGCTTTGGGTGAAGTGGGTATGATTTATAAGTTTGAAACTTTTGATTCATGAGCAGCTGACTAGGGACTGTTCTAGTGAAGTTTGATTGCTTAAATTCATGTTGTTGAACATTTACAGTGCTAGCTTTCATCCTTGTCTTTAATAGACATGGCTGAAATGGAACGTTTAGTTCGAACCATTGAAAAGGATGGTTTATTGTGGGGTGCAAGTAAACTTGTTGCGGTTGGATATGGGATCAAGAAATTACAAATTTCCTGCGTTGTTGAAGATGACAAGATTTGCACAGATGATCTTGAAGAAGAGATAACAAAGTTTGAGGATCATGTGCAGTCAGTAGATATTGCTGCTTTCAATAAGGTTTAGAAATGAGTGTATGAAGGCTGTATATGAATTTCATATCAGAATCACTATGAAATAAAACCTTCAAATTTTAGTTGGTCTTGTACTTTATTTACTCCAGATTTTTTGGTTAACCTTGCAGTGATATATTGGCTACTTACATTTTGAAAGAAATTACCCATTAGGCTGACTGAACTATTTTCCGTGTCAATGGATGGCAAAACTTTGCATCACTCCTATGTTGACATATTTTTGCTCGAACATTTTAAGTCGAGTGACTTTTAGCAAAAGTGCCGAAAATGTGCTGTTAGAAATTACACTAGGAGGAATTGGGTGCATAATGTGCAAATTTACTGAACATTAATTACTGTCTATTAACAAATAAGATGCAAATAAAATCTCTTAAAATCATACTCAGACTGAGAACAATGGTTTTCAGTCTTATTAACCATGTTGTTTCAGGCAGCTGTAGATTTAACCATGAACTACAAATGCAAGCTGTTAACAAAGAAGAAAAATTTTATAATCACACTTGTATTTGTCATCTCAGTGTCAAATCCAAAGTCAACTCCCTAAAACAACTATGATTGAGTAGAAATCTATGATGTTGCTTGCAGCTATTGTTGCTTTGGTTCTTGGTGTGGTGGATAATAATCGGGTGGCGGTGCTGGTCCAGTACTATTGGCAACAGAGTAGGGGGGAGGAGCAACGGCATATGCAGCGTATGGTGGGTAAGGAGGCATGGATTGTGGGGCATTATTAGGAGTAGATTTAGGTGGACCATAGTTAGGAGTATTTATTGAGTGGGATGGATAAGGCTGAACAACTGGCATTGGAATGACATTTCGTTGAACAATTGCTCTGCGATGGCGAAGCTTGTATGCTTTGTACCACCAACAGGAAATAATTGCAATAAACAAACCAAAGAGCAGCAGTGTCCTGCAAGTAGGGGAGACAATGGCATAAAGCAACAAGCATGTAAAATCATCTGGTATTGAAGTAATACTACATAGCATGCACATAATATTCTGTCAAATGTATGAACTTACCAAAAGTACCAAATGGTATAGACCTTACGACAACAACCATTATCACAACAATACTCTGAGTTTGAACATCTATAGTTTAATTACAAAGATATAAAATGCCGCATAGTTTGCTTTATTGATCATTGATTTCTACAATAATTACCATGTATCATACTATATATAATATAAGCTCTTGAACTTGCCTTATTTCAGTTATAGTACTGCCATGATTGTGATACACACGACAAATCCTGTATGCAAAACTCTGTTGAAGAAATAAAGAATTATAAATGTGTAAATTGAATGTAGGAAACACTGATTATCAGGATTTGCTTTTCCCACAAGGTAAGCTAATCAATGCAATGCAAAAGTCTTCTCTCAGTCTCAGCAGTGGGGTGCAGTGCATCTTGAAGTCTTTACAGGTTGGTAGCACCGTAACTATACATTCTTTGAGTTACAGCTTGCTACAGTATAAAAGTTACAATGATCCATTTCTGACGTACATGCACATCATTAAAACTAGCAC
Organism: Phenganax marumi; assembly: GCA_025400095.1. Classification (NCBI taxonomy): domain Eukaryota; kingdom Metazoa; phylum Cnidaria; class Anthozoa; order Malacalcyonacea; family Clavulariidae; genus Phenganax; species Phenganax marumi. The sequence continues at coordinate 11,900 of JAODVM010035448.1, forward strand.
ACCGAGAAGATCATACTATATAGCGTACACAAATTCATGACAAAGAAAGAACGGTTCTTCAGACTTTCATAACATTAAGAAGAAATAGTACCCTTAATATTAGCAAATGTAGTATACGTTGACTTATTACAAGGAGAGAAACCCTGTTATTATTACAATCCAAGACAGAATTTAGACATCGTCACATCATTTGGTATTGTTTATAATGCAAAAAACAACAACAAATTCATCAACGTCTGTCGAAATGAAACAGCCGGATGTTCGCAGTCTTCGGCTGTCGAGTAGAAGAAATTTAATACCTGTGCCAGGAGACATAAAAGAAAAAGACTTTGAAATATTCCTGCCATTCTCTGAATTATATTTTATCACACATTCAGTTTGCTTTCAATTATTTATTGTCGACAGATATGAATATTCCGCTTAATTATCAAAATATGACGACATTGAAAGAGTACTGTGTACTGCGTGTAGTGATACGGGGGGAGATCTCTCATAATCTCATCAGTCATCAAGGACAAAGCAATTGGACAAAGCAAAATGGCTGCATCACGTTTTCCTGGGTTGCCTGGCATGGCGGGAAACATGGCTGGTGTACAACAACAAACGATGTCTCAAAGACCTCAGCAGTATAACCAAGGACATCCTCAAGTGGTGAGTAGCTTCAATCTCACAAATAACTCGAAATTTTGAATTTCAAGCTGTTTTTCTTGGCGAGAGGCGAGAGTTATGTCACTGGTTATGTTTTTAATAACTCCCCCCCCGTCCATATTTAGGCTGTCTGTTAGTGTATTTTTTTATTGGTTGTTTTTCCCTGGCCCTCTTCGCAAAAAACTTTTTTGCCGCCAAAATATTTTCATATTTTAAGTTAATCATTCTACACATTAAGATGTGGTAGTATCTATAAATTCATTAAGACAAAATAATGGACCAGTACCATTATGCAGTACTTAATATTGATATACTGTAGTCTGTCCAACACCAAACGATCTTACACACAGAAGCCCTTTTGCTTTGAAATTTGGTAATACGCTAGAGAGAATATAGTTTGAAGGACAGGCGCATGTACTTACTAAGCAATAACTGGTTTTGAAATTCCTGGTTGGTGCTTACTGGGTCTTGTGAATTTCAGCGGCCGTCAGTCTCCTCTGCATCACCTCAAGCTTCACGAATAGCAAGTCACTCATATACCAACACTGCAGGAACACTACAGGGAGATAGCCACAGAAAAAGACCTGACCCCAAGTCAAACAGATCACGTGTGTAAGCGGACTTTAATGTTTTGGTAGAGTGTACTACAATAATGTCAGTAGTTTCAGCTTTGGCTAGATAAAGTTAAGCAAATGAAATTCACTTGATGACCTGATGGCATTTCCATGCTACATAACACATAACAAAATAACAATAGTGTTACTGTCTTCGATCTTTTTGACTTTTTAATGTTTTGAATATTATAAATTAAGAAGTTCATTATTTTACCTGAAAACTATTAGGAAAAAGAAAAAAGCAGCCGACAAAGTCTTGCCACAAAGGGTAATTATGTTAATTATTTGATATTTTAAAATTTCTTGAAATTTTTTGATGCTACATATACTGATATGGATGCCGTAATTTTATGTACCTGATTTGAGTGCACAGTCCTAAAACAATAGTATACATGCAGTGCTCTTGTGATCCTTTTTGACTGCTGTGTATGTAAAACACAAAATTTTTGTACTTTGCAACAACAGGTCAGGGAACTGGTGCCAGAATCACAAGCATACATGGATTTATTAGCGTTTGAGCGTAAACTGGACTCTACTATTATGAGAAAAAGATTAGATATTCAAGAGGCCTTGAAACGTCCAGTAAAGGTATTGTGGGCATTCACTTCAGATATCAGATATCGTTTTTTTATGCTTACCTGAACTCTACTTTCTTATTAGCAAAAGCGCAAATTACGAGTCTTTCTCACTACGCATTTTCATGGGGCTAGACCTGAAGCTGAGGTACATTACTCTATTTGATTTGTTGCTCATTACATTAACATTACCTTTTGTTACTCAAGTCCAAAAAAATTTACACCGTACAACATAAAATATGTGGCATGTTTTTGTGTGGCATAGGCTTTTGCAGCCCACCTGAAGCCTACAGTAGTGAATACACTTTTGCTTTAGGACGAGGATTCCATTGTGCCCTCATGGGAACTGCGAGTCGAAGGAAAATTGATGGATGACGTATGTTTAAATGTATTCAAAGTATATGCAGTCAATATTTTTATATGAATTCACTCTTCATTTGAAACAAGAAGCATGTTCTAGATCATTCTAGATCTATTAAAATTTCAGCATCAAAGCTCATCTTCACTTTCATTCAAGACTTCTTTCCAAAATGCATTTCGTCAAAAACAATATAACCACAAGTTGCACGGGTGTTGCATTTATTGTCAAAATTACAGGTCGTTATTGATTTTTGTACAGCAAGGAGCAAAACCTGAGGTGGCAAAACAGAAAAGGAAATTCTCATCGTTTTTCCGAAGTCTAGTAATTGAGCTGGATAAAGATCTCTATGGCCCAGATAATCACCTTGTTGAGGTAGTGTTTTCGTACCGCAGCTTGTTCTGGCGTACAGTCTGTGCATTTAAAATGGGTAACACACTGACCACTGGGCTCCAACGTTTTCTTTCATCTATCTGTTGTTCTTGGCTGTTTCAGTGGCATAGAACGGATAAGACGCAAGAGACAGATGGTTTTCAAGTGAAAAGACCTGGTGAAGACAAAGTGAAGTGCACAATCATGCTACTACTTGACTATCAACCTGCACAATACAAACTGGATCCTCGTTTAGCTAGACTACTTGGTATTCACACTCAGACAAGGCCCGTCATTATCAATGCTTTGTGGCAGTATATAAAGGTGACGTGCTACGTTACTCAAAACAATGAACATTTGTTAATGTACGCATTGATCTACATTACACTACTAGTAACAACTCGACAATGATCTCAACAGCGTACATTGACATGATGTGCATGAGTGACGGAAAGACTATCTTTTTATATGTATATTTCTAATTATTGGGGTACAGTACTCTTGTTCCATACAGTATTCTCGGCTTTAGGAGATTTCAACCATAGTTGCTGGTACTACGCGAGTTGCGCGCGAAATTGTGCTGGAACGCGACGCATAACAATACATGCAAACATGTAGCCAAACTCAATAACAGTTATACATTGATACGTACGTTTTTTGTAAACATAATTGTTTTAAAAAATGTCGTATTTTGTGATCTATTTAGACTCACAACTTACAAGATCCTAACGACAGAGAATGCATCAACAATGACGCGTATTTTCAACAGGTTAAGTTCCACTTTGCAGCCTGTAGAGTGCATAACTGGAGTGTTTCTCATCAATGCACTAGCTGCTTCAAAATTTGTGTCACTTGCTAGTCATTGCATAGTTTATAATCTTTTGTGTGACTTGCTAGTCATTGCATAGTTTATAATCTTTTGTGTGACTTGCTAGTCATTGCATAGTTTATAATCTTTTTAAATTTAAGTATTCGACAAGGGCAAAAATTTTTATGTCGTGTTCAGGCAATTTATTGCGTCATTGTAGATATTTGAATGCCCTCGAATGAAATTCAATGAAATACCTCAACGTCTCAGCGCTCTGCTGTATCCTCCTGATCCGATTGTAATTAGACATTTAATCAGGTAAAGATAGCAATTCCGCCTGTTTTGCAAGTCTCTTCTAGGGAAATTTTGAGCATCATGTCACTGGTAACAGTGGCAATCGAGTCTTTAAGAAAATGTCTTTTGTATGAAACTATAGCCTTGATGCGCTAGTTGTTACCAAACTAAAAAGCGATTCATATTATTATATTAAAACGGATTCTCTTTTGTACAGCAAAGGTGAAAAAAAGACAACATGTTATGACATCGATGTGGAAGTGGTAAGAGTATAAATAGTTTTGACTTACTAAGTAGAAATTCTCAGAAGAAATTTTAACGGAGCTCTTTTTTGACAACAAGTTTTTGCTTTCGTGCTCATCATCGTTTTCGACCACCCATACATGTATAGCGACTTTTAAACATAGCGTGTATTTTGGGAAGAATTTTCGAAGTAAATGTTGTCAATTTAGGATGATACTCTGAAAGCTCAGATGCAGTCGTTTCTTCTCTCTACTGCAAGCCAGCAAGAAATAACGACATTGGATACTAAGGTATACAATATGCTGTTCTATGCAGTCTTCTCACACTGTCATTGCAGAAACTACACCACTGACTATAATGCATTTCATTTGTTTTCTTTCTGCCAGATTCACGAGACCGTGGATACTATCAATCAACTGAAAGTCAGCAGAGAATTCTTTTTGGGATTTGCGCAAGGCCCTCAGGTGAGATAGTAGTCTGATGGTAAAGGGCTTTTCAGTACACTACCTCAGCAAACGATGTAGGGCAAGATTGTATTCCACGCAACTTTTTTCACTTTCACGTTTTGTTGGGCACTTTAATTTTTTATCACGACAGCTGAAAAGAGCGCCATAAAAAATGAGTATAATTGCAAAGTTCGGATGCGGAATTTGACATGCTGAAAAATAAAATATATAGTCTTGCGAAGTTTGCAAATTCTGTATATTTTTCTATTGCGCAACCACAATTGATATTCTTTTGAAAAAAAGGTAAAAAATTGCAAACTTTACATGACTACATTTTCGACATTTCATAACATTTGAAAAGCAAATTTTGCTGTTTTACTAATGTTATGATGTTCTACTCAACTGTGGTGATAAATATCCTACTGTTTGTTTGCATCAAAACTTGGTTTATTACGAAATGCATCCATTCTTAAATTAGTCTTTTTGTGGCAGGAATTCATTAACCAATGGATCACATCACAAAATAGAGATTTAAAGGTCAGTTCTTCCTGATTTTACTTCTTTATATTCTTTTGAAATAAAACCGGGAGACGTTTCACTATTAAGTCTCATTTTCATGTTGTGTATGACGTAATTACCGTAAAAAGAATCGATAAAGTCGCGGATTGGTCTCATCATATCTACCGTATTATTCGTGTATGTAGAACTGAAATGGTTTCTCAATTTCAAGGACAAGATTTTCGTTCAAAACGGGATTTAAAACCCTTCCGTTGGTTCCCCATCAGACTTACTCAAACGTATAGTATTGTGAACTATAAGCTGTTACAGTAAACTTTACTTGTCTTGATGCCGTGTATATGATTACATTCAGATTATGACAGACGTGACTGGCAACCCCGAAGAGGAGAGACGTGCAGACTTCTATTATCTGCCATGGTCGCAAGAAGCAGTGTGCCGATACTTTTATACTAAGGTAAAATATTAGAGCAATCTCGTCCACATTAGCCAAAACTGAGGAAGTAGGTCCTAGAACTGAGTAAAGTGATATCACAACTGCTTTATGCACTGCGTGGTTGTCTAGAAATCGTTTTAGTTGTATACAAGATTTTAGTCTTTTCGGAATACTGCAGTTTCGTTTTTGTACAAGATATACATATTCTTCTACAACATGATTTTACATTCAAGTCCTTCGGTGTGGGGCCGTAGTAGGGGTTGGGGCCGAGGGGGGCCAGGCCCCCCAATAACATTCTCTGATCATATTGAAATAGTGTTTTTATATAAAAAAGTATGGTGGGTTAGTGATTAAAATCTTATACACAATACCATGGGCTCCTATCGTCTTTGCACTGCTACAGGCCTAGGGCCGGTTGTTCAAAGCGCGTTTAGCTTAAAACGGTGGAAAGGTTTTTAAACTAACTGCAATAATTATGAAATTAACGATTGTTTCACTGCATAAGATTTGATTTAGAAGTTTTAGAAGATGCGTGGGAATGATCACTTCTGACTTCTGCACCGTTTAAGCTAAACAACGGGCTTCGAACAACCTGCTTCTTTTGTGTACAGTAAACGAGGAAATGAGATTACTAATTTGTGTCGTATGATTCATATTTCACTCAGGTGCAGCAAAAACGAGCAGAACTGGAACAAGCTCTTGGTATACGAAACACATAAGCTGACTACTGTACAGACGAACTCTTGCGTACACGCACTGCATACCTATCTGCTGTGATTTACCTGTTGGTACAAAGTATTTGTGTATGTCCATAGATTATAAACATATTTCCTATAGTTTTTCTGTTGAAATGTTATGCCATCTGCGAGTTGTGATTGCGTTTGATCTCATAAACGTTAGTAATCAATCCAGGTCGATGAACCTGAACCATGACCTGAACTCAGCACGGCTCACTGGCACGGCTGCGTACCCAGGCTCTTTCAAGAAAGTCGCGAACTGCTGGGCGGTATGGTGGATAGCGCTATCTGCTGGATCTCTGGATGGTGATTTTCGTAGCCTTCGTAAAATTTTTCATTGATTGCTATAACATAAAATTACGACTGATATGGACAGATTAAAGTCTGATATTTATATCGTTGATCAAAATAGAGGTTTGGGCATTTTTTGTCCAATTTTAAGAACTTTGCAAAGTTACGTGGGGTTATGGAGGACATTCGATGAACAATGGTGGGTCTGGGTCTGGTACATCATCCACGAGTACATCATTGATCATATTGATCCATTGATTTGATCTTGTGACTGGGCAAAGATGGCTTCCAGACAGAGTGGTTTTGTTTTGTGATTTAAAATACCATTTGTCTCGCCAAAGTATTTGTTTTTAGTATACTGTTTTAAAGACCAATACTCCCACTTAGACAGGCCAACATGGTGTTCGAGAGAAATTTGACCGATCTTGTGCGAGGACTGAGAAGTCACAAGGAGAATGAGGTAATATTTAATTTTTTATACTCCAGCGACTCATTGACCACCCGATACGCACGTTTCACATTGGCTGATAGCCATCAAAAGTGTAGCCGAGCGCTCGGCTGCCAGCCGGCCTGTACTGTAGTATACGCTATCAGCTCAAAAAGTGCGCGTATAGTAAGGACTGGATCT
>JAODVM010035559.1:0-37823 GCA_025400095.1 Phenganax marumi
CATGTTACTCCTTCGCTCCGGACTGATGACCAAGATAGAATTCCAATCAAACTTCAACTTCCAGGTAAGTTTCGTTTAATTTTCTAATTATAACTCAATGATGGTTTCTAATTACGCTCGACTGTTGTCCCACAGTAAACGATGGCGCATAGTTTGCTCGTCAACACATTGACTACAATGTATTTTATCAATCATTTCAAAAGCATCTATGGCTACGCCGGGCTTACAAAGCGATTCACGGCGGCGTCTACCGCGAGCCCCAAGTATTGATGTGAATCTGAGACCAGGTGTAGTAATCAAACGTGACATGGAGCAGAAACAAATTGTAAAGAAACGACTTACTCCTGAGGTTGTTGCTATGCTTTTATCATTGGATTACAGAATTGAGACGGCAGCAAACGTAAACAAAGTTTCAGAGAGTATTTCTACAACATATGGCAGTGGAATGAAGCAGACATCGAACACGAAAGTGTTTTTACAAGGTAACATTGGTTCAGTGAATATACTCAAGACGTCTGGACAACCTCTGGGGTTTTCTTTGCGGGAGTACAACGCGAACAACGGTGAAGACCCTGGTGGGATATTTGTTTCTCGACTTACTCCCGGTGGGGTGGTGGAAAAGAACTCCTTGCTCAGCGCTGGAGATGAGATCTTGGAGATTAATGGGGTCGCAGTTAAGGATTATAAGCTCAGTGACGTTGTAGCAATGATACAGATCCCGAAAAAACTGACATTAAAAGTGAGACTTAGACATGGAACAGAGAGCACTGCAATTCGTGGAGAAATTGTCACCGAAAAACCAAAACCAAGAGTACGAAACATCAATAACAACTACATTAATAGTGGAGCAAGGCAAAGTGCTTTAAAACAAGATACCCCAATTTCTATCCAAGAAAATACTGTCAATGAAACTGCCCCAGGCACCCTCAAAATCAGGTACAGTTCTTCTGGCAGAGTATTACCTACACGGCCCGAATCGGACCTGATTAGTCCGCTGTGTTATACACCCTGCGACAATCGCGCCAGTCCGCATGCCTCAAAAGTAGTTGAATCTTGGCCGAAACAGAATTACGACACTAAATTGAATCGTGCTCAATTGAATTCATCTAGCAACCCTGGTGAAAATAATAGGTTTAGGCAAAGAGCTTGTGAAACTCCCACAAATATTAACTCAAGTTCAGGGTATGAAACTGTGACGAGCAAACACAAAAGTCAAAAAAGATCCACTGTCATTCCTGCGTCAATACATGAAATAAAGTATTCACCATTGAAACAAAGGAAAGGTTGCCAAGATGGTGGTTGGACCTCAAAACGTTTAGATCCTGGTGATATAGAATTCGATATTATAAATAAGGGTGAGCCAGTCAAAAGTGCGTCTTGTGCACTGGATGAGATCAAAATCGAACCAAAGGAAACATTGAAATCTGGTGAAATGTCGGAAATTTGCGATTCTAGTTCGTCATTATCAAGTAGCGACTCTCCGAAATCTCAGAGTAGAAAATCCAAGAGCAGTTTTTCAAACCTCCCCAAATCTGAGTTACTAACGCATTCATCACGTTCACGTCTATCTGACGGTAGTCCAGTCAGCTCCTCGGCTGAAAGTGAAGATCAAATAAGTAGACTTGATCAGATAGAAAACCAAACTCCACCTCTGCTTCATTCCCTCTCTTCAGGAGATCTAGACCAATCCCACAATAGCTGGTTCTCAAAAATCAGTTACCAGAAACGCAAACCCGTCCGGAAATTCTCGGAAGGCCCACCACTCCGACCACTTTCAAAATCGGGAGAACCTTATCGAGTCCAAGAATCAACCGAAACATCTGATGCGGAGCACGGCTACAGGTTGTACCCAGGCTCCTCGCATGAGCCTCAGTCTCGCGCCGTTACAGGAATGCTTACTTTAGATATCGTGAAGGGAGCCCAAATTGAGTTGCCTGAATCGAAAGAAAAACGAAAGAAAACTAAAGTTTTCTGTAGTGTCGATTTTGACGGCGTCAGACAAGCTTGTACTGCTCCAAAGAAAGGTCTGAATGATTTTCAGTGGAACGACAGCTTTGAAATCGAGTTACAACGGACACGTGAAATTCGCATAACAGTTTGCGCGCGTTCAAAAAAGGAAGATGCTACAGTCGCTGAAGGGTGTTTGAGTCTTTCTCAATTGTTGGACGAGGGTAACGAACATTTGCTTGCTATTTGTCTGGAGCCCTCTGGAATGCTCTGCGTAAAATTGAAATTCACTGATATGAAATTTCTTCTTCAACGCACACCTTCACAAAAGAAAGAAGGTTGTTTTGGTGTTCCGCTTGAAGCTGTCTTACGACGCGAGAATTCCGACATCCCCAACTTAGTGCGCAAGTGCGTGACGGAAATAAACAATCGAGGCCTGGAAATTATTGGACTCTATCGAATCTGTGGGAACGCCGCCAAAAAGAAAGTTTTACGGGCGCTGTTTGAGAACGATAGCGTAAATGTGGATTTAAGTCATAACGAGAATCCTGTTGATGTGAACATTATAACAGGTTTACTTAAAGATTATCTTCGTGAACTTCCTCATCCCCTTCTCTCGCATGATGTACGAGAATTACTCGGCGAGAAGGAATCTGAAAACGTGCCTGATAATTTGGTTACTGAGATAATTAAGAAGTTTCCTCGCCCGCGCAAAGCGACTATCATGTTCTTGCTTGACCATTTTGCCACTGTGCTCTTGAACAGTGATGTAAACAAGATGGATAGTCACAACTTAGCAGTCTGCATTGGTCCTGTTTTACTGTGTCCGTCACTCGGTGGAACCACTACTGTCAGTGATACAAAGAAAGATATCAATGCAATCAAGTTGTTGTTGGAAATCTGGCCAAAACCTGAGCAGGTATCAGCCTGTTGACAGCTAGGAAGAGGCGAATGACGGAATAATGTTTTTGCTGCGTGGAAGTAATGCTGATGGCCTGACCGGCTGACCATTACGATATAATACTATCAATGCATGGCATCAGGCTGGTATGGCCATGGGTATGACCCGAGACAGCCTGAGCGCGCAAGACGTGTGGGAAGAAACTGGAAGGGAAACTCAGTCTTCCCATTACCTCTTGCGCGCTTATTCTCTATTTGAAAACGTCATGTAAGAACCACTGTATGATTCTGTCTTTTCAAACCAACGTTGATGTCAATATGATACTGAAATTACTGTTACTTTTTAAACGTGCGGAACATGTAGTTTACTAGAAAACGTGCAAACCCACAATTTGGCCTTGACAAGCGCTCGAAGCGCTCGCGCATAATTGCTACCCAGAGACATGCCCACATTCTTTAATAAAACGTCTAAAGCATTTCTCAGTACCTTTGTGCTTGCACTATATTAGGAAAAAACTAAATGCGGCCCTTAAATAATTATAGCGAATAAACTTAACTGTAGTGTCTTTGTTTTGAGCATGATTTTGTTGACGTTAATGGAAGTTGAACTGATCCCTGCTGCCATAGGAACGGCTTTCTCTGGCTTTCTGATTGGTTAAACTCATTGTTTGAGAAAAAATGTATTCATTCCATCCATGCCTTATACAAGTTGAAATGCTCTCAGAACTGCCTAGTTGCAAGTGTGCAATCATTTTGTAGAACAAAACCATGGCAGCGACCAGAATTTATAAGTAGCGATATTTAGTAAATATTGTGCGTTTAAAATGTCCGAAGAAAGTCCACCAGGCGCAAATGAGTGCGAGATTATAAAAGGTACGTAGCTGAGCATGAAGTGTAGCATGAAATCGCCATATATCATGGCGCTATTTTGTGTTTTGCTTGGAATCGCCTCTTCAGCTTACTACAATTTCCCTTTTGCAGATCGACTCTACTTTGCCACGGTGCGGGGAAGACCTAGGAGCACTCAAAATGCGCACTATTTTAGCATTGACGATGATTTTATTTATGAAAAGTAGGTCTCTCGTACTATTTGTAAAATCCTTCTTGTATATTTATCGCATGGCACTTTGTTGACATGGAAATAATGCTAGCGGTTTCTCCTTTCTCGTTAGTTTGACCCAATAAAACCACATATACTTAATTAAACTCGATCGCCGTATTTATCAGACTATTATGTCTTATTATTCCAGTTTTTACTCCGACTTTGGGCCTCTTAATTTGGCTATGCTATATCGTTACTGCTGCAAGCTGAATAAGAAACTCAAGGTAGGAATGCGCTAACAGAACAGCCTTTCAACCCGAAATATTGTCTTTCGAGAGCGAAAGCTAAAGTTGTGTTAACCAATGTGAAATATCAATTCAAGTAAAATCAGATCAGGTAACCGGATAAAGTTTTGATGAGTGGTTGGCGAAGAATATTTTCCTCAAATCGTATGTGTTCTGGTTTGTGTTGTTTGGTATCACGTCTCGGTAGAACGCAGAATTGACGAAGCTAATATCGTAAAATTCATTGTGTCAGCTTGAGCTCTTGTCTATCTCCTGTTCGAAGTATTCAAATATTTGCCCACCAATGCAACATTGGCGAGATGAGGTTAAATGTTTGAAAGATTTTCATCAAACACCTTTTAAGGTGCCAAAAATTGGTTTTGTCTTGTGTGGCCAGACCTTTACTTTCAAATACGCAACAAAAATTGGTTATCTTTGCAAAGAAAATTTTGATAAAGTACATAATGTAGTTGATTTTAGTTGAAATTAAAATTTATCGTTTAATAATTACTCAGCTTCCTGTTTACAATTGCATGGCCAAAGTTCGATATCACTCGATATTGATTTGATGTAATATTTTATCATTATTTGTTGTACTGGTATTTAACTAATTTGCTGAAAATTATGCCCTATCTCAAATATCTATTGCGAGGCTATACTGCCTCATCTAAAGAGTTTGTGTTGTGTCTACAGTCTTTGCTGCATTTGAAGTGACATTCTGTCCCATGAACAATATATACTCATTAAACATTAGGGAGAAGAGTTTAAGACCAGCCTTACAGTAGATTAGTACTGCTATTTACTGCTGCCTTTTAAAGCCATTCAGTGTCCAAGCTCCCTGTGCCAATTTGTTATTTACTCTGACCAATGAGAAGAGACCCTACCTAGCACTTTGATAGGTCAATACCAGAATTTACCCTCAGTCTCGCGTTCATGTTACTCCAACGTAAGTGCAAGAATTTCTAATTTTAAATTTCAAGCTTTGAATTTCTAATTCTCTATAGTCGTTTTCCCTCTCTCGTAAGAAGATTGTCCACTATACAAGTTTTGACAGTAGAAAAAGGGCAAATGCGGCATTTCTCATTGGTGCCTATCAGGTAAATATCTGGGCTTTTTAGTCACTTTAATTCCTTCATTCCTTTGCATGATACAAGTATCTACGATCACCTTCTTTATGCAAAAGTATTTTCTAATGGAAATGCCCAGTGAGTAAAATTGTTTTGAAATTTTGCTAAAGTGCAAAAGAGCATACCTTATGAATCTCCATGAAACCTTCATATGCGTGTATGCAATCAAAATAAATCAGAAAGAGGCCATGAGCCTATGATTAGTTCAGTGTCAAATTCAAAAACAATTTCTCCGTGGAAATATTGGTAGGTGATCTTTCTGAACAAGAAACCAGATGAAGCCTACCAACCTCTGATAAGTGGATGTTCTCCACCATTCTTACCTTTTAGGTGAGTTATTTCATTTAAAAAATTTTAAAGCTCTCTTGGGGGTGGGGTATGTTGAAGGAAAAATTACGATACCTGTGAAATGCTGAAATAAGGATCTCCGTGATGGACTTTGTCACTAACATTCTTTGCTACCTGCCTGTGTAAGACCTCTACCAGTAAATTTGCAATTCTCAAAGAACATGCACCTATGATGTAGCCATGATATAGATTGCCGTAACTTCTATCTAAAGTATTATATTGTGTTTTTCATCCCATGTTGTAGAGATGCGGCATTTGGTGCTTGTAATTTTAATCTTACTATTCTGGATTGTCTGAAGGGTGTCTATAAGGTGAACTGAATTTTTTAAAATCATTTTTTATACTTTTTTGTTATATAAATTGCTCTTAAGTTGGTGTGCTCATCGAAGCTTTAGCTACTAGGAAAAACTTGCTGTATGGCAAATTATCCTATTTGAAAAGAAACATTGCGTCGTTGCAGTTACCATAATTCTGCCGCATCGATGAAATTACGCGATTTTCCGTCTTTACCTCATTTACTTTAATCTGTTTCAACAGGCCTTACGAAACAATTTTTTTGACTTTGACACTTTTGATGTGGAAGAATATGAACATTATGAGGTTAGCATGTGGGTCATATGTTATTAATCTTTAACAATTTACATCAATCAGTTATTACTGCAATGACTACATGGTAATTTTCACATTTAGAGAGTAGAAAACGGCGATTTTAACTGGATAGTACCAGGTTTGTGAATGTCCCTCATTAATAAATTTGAGGGTAAGATATGTTTGTAGCTCGTTAATCCAAACCATTGTTCGCTTGTAATATTTTTTTCTCGTTTGAACAGGAAAATTTTTAGCATTCAGCGGACCTCATAACAGGACTAGAATGCTTAATGGTATGCTTTTGTCAATTTTTGGGTGAGGTTGAGCATGCTGTCAAGACGGACTTTATTGTTATTCACCGAAACGAAGCGAAGGTGGATAGCATTGACCTTGGTTCGTCAATTTTGATTTGCGAAGCCGAAATTGTTTTACTGTTAAAGTCTGTCAGAAAACACTTCCAAACAACGTATTTTAAAGTAAAGCGGTGACAAAGCTAGCATATACATTTTCAGTAACAAAATACATGACAAACCTATAGTGTTTTTGATTCCGTTGTTTCGTTTTCGTCCAGCAAAGTAATAAGCGAAGGAGATCTCCTGCAATCCACTGTTTGTTTCGCATTTTCTTGAATTTTCCCGCGCATTTTGATACGAGCATTGACGACTTAGGGGACTTGGGCACTAGAGCGTGTAATAATTTGTTTGGTCTGAACTTGCACCCGAAGCTAATATAGGTGATATAGGGCTACGTAGTACTGCGTGGTATCCACCCCATATTTGCGACTTAGTCGGGGCTTATTGATTAATCAGGAAGGGGACTGAGTGTTGAATTCGTAGAAATTGTCGCTACTTGAATGCTGTGCCACACAGGCTGTCAAAAGTTAAGGCATTTCTGAACACATCTTGACTGTTGCATGTGTGGACGAAAGTAAAAAAGTACTCTTTTACCGTACCACTCAGACAAGGATTGTTTCAAGGCGATTCTGAATGCCTAGTCGTTATTACCTGGGTCTAGTGTATGAATTAACCATGAGTTGTAGATCGAAAATAAAAAGTAGTTTAGCAAATTTTCAGTGAAGGTGAACCTGACTGTGTATGAGTTGATTCTAGAATTCAAATATTTCTGTAATCAAGAACTTGATTATTTCCTACCCCAGGTTATCCGCTTCACTCGCCGGAGTCCTACGTTCCGTACTTCCGCAAGCATGGCATCACCACAGTGATTCGTCTCAACAAGAAGATGTACGAGGCGAAGAAGTTCATAGACGCCGGTTTTGATCACTATGAGTTGTTTTTTAACGATGGCAGTGTTCCCGTTGACTCAATTGTTAGGTAAACATGAACGGTTGATTTTTCATTTTTTTTAATACCATCATGAAATAAATTTGTTTTGATTGGTTTTCCGCTAATTACGTCATATACCGCTTAAAAGCAAGGCTTGACAGCTAAATTGTCGTTCCCGTAGATTCTATTATTTTGAAAAATTAATCACTGTTCACACTCGTTGCTTTACGCAGAGTATGCTGTAACTTTATGTCCTTTATATATTTAGACGATTCTTAACGGTGGCGGAATCTGCTAGCGGGGGTATCGCCGTACATTGCAAAGGTGAAGATATATATAGTCGACATAAGATGCGAGACACTTTAACTAAGTCTTTTTATACTGGCTCTCTGCAGTGTCCTTGTTCTGGTGTACGATCTTTAGTTTGAATCACTTATGTTTTGTGCGGAATATATTGCCACTGCATTATCATGACGCGATATTATTAGTCAGTTTGCAACTCATCATCTTTTTGTGATTTGCAGCTGGACTTGGTCGTACTGGAACTTTGATTGGTTGTTATCTTATGAAACATTTTCGTTTCACTGCTGCCGAAGCAATAGCTTGGATGAGGTAGAGAAGAATAAGAGATCACTTAAGTGCACACGAGTAGCTATAAACGCCCAAGGTGTTCCCGTTTGAAGTAACAGGATTGAACAATTGTGCAACTTATCAAGCTGCAACAACAGTGTTTACAGCATTGTCGGTGGGGTGTAGCACAACATTTTCAGTCCTGTTTTGTCAACCGGGAGCTTGTGCCTTTTTCACCCGAGTAGTTCATTACATAATAATATATTGCCACTATAAGTGTAAGAATTTTTGCTATTGTAACGATCAGATTTTGTTCCCGTCAACGCTGTGGAAATTACAAAAACAGCTCATTTTCCGTCTTGCAGAATTTGCCGACCAGGATCAGTGATTGGCCCACAGCAAAACTTTTTGGACGAGTAAGCTATCTAATTTTTTAAAACTCGCATCACCAGCTTGTAACTGTCGGTGTTGCGGAGTGTTACTTGCAGAGTTTTTGCCTTTACACAAATTCTCTTTTAGAAACGTTACTTTTTTATATATAAAGTTTTTATGCTTATTTTGTATGTACTAGTTAGTTGATTTTTCAACAGAAAGCAAGCGAGTTTGTGGATACAAGGGGACATTTTTCGAACAAGGCAAAAAGATGTAAATGACAATGGTAAAACGTATAATTATTGTAGTTATAATATAACTTTATAATAATAATTATGTCAAGATGTGTAACAGTCAAGCGCGCATCTAATACCAGGCTACAAAGTGCGTCAACTAGGATTCATTTTGTGTGCAGACGAAAAAAATCTCTATCTTACAACGGCTCTGCCTTAACGACAGCGTTTCAACTGATATATGTTTTTTAGTGCTAAACGCAGTAGGAACTATTACAACGGGAGTCGATTCGTTGAGGATCGAAAGTTCATTTATTGATACTACACCCGATACCTTTAAGGTAATGCATGTACCGGAAGGGCCGTAACTAGACACGATGATTTGGGGGGGGGTACATATTTATATAATCATGCTTACATAGCGTAAAAACAATGGCTTTCAAAAGAAATCAGTAGGGGAAAGCACGAATATATGAACATGCAGAGTATGCAATCCCCCCCTCATTTATCGTGTCTAGTTACATCCCTGATCATGTACGGTAGTTTTGATTTTCTCATTATGCTTGAACTGGTTAAGTTGCCTTGTCTGCATGGGTTACTTTTGTTTGTTCAGAGTATTGTAGTCTATCTAATAGCGTTTTTTCTGTTGTGCAGAAGGTATCGGATTCTCGATTAAATTCTTCTTCAAGAATATCAAAACCATCAAGTGCAAGTCGAGTTGAAAGTCATGTTGACGAGAAGACGCCCACTCAAGGAGATGAATTGCGCAAACTGAAGTCTAACTGGTCCTCAAGGCACCCGCGATGTGCTACGACTGGAGCCATCAGGTACGATTTACGAGGTTTAAATGAAAGCAACATATTGTGTTGGTTGTAGATTATTATAACATTTATAAGTAGCAAGGTAGTAGGTTAAGACTGTAATTAAGGATTAAACCGCTCTGTTCATCGAGCTCATTATTGCGAAAATGGTTATTAGTATTTATTATTTCGTCAATGAACTGGAAGTTAATATGCCCAACATACGAAATGTCTGTACATCTTCAATGAAGGCTGACGCTAGAACTAGGCTTGTAATATATTTATATCGTTACTGTATAGAGTTGAAGATATTAGGCACGGACACGCAAGAACAGCATCTAGTCGTGGTCACAGGTGAGATACTTCATGTACCATTGATATCACTATATAACCCCTGAAAGGACAGCCCGTAGATACGGTGTCAAGTGCTGTTGCAATTGATGCAAAAGTCCCTGTAATTTTTCCGTTTATATAGATTAACTAATTCGTTGGCAATGCAATCTGTTATATCCCCTCTCAAGAGTTCAAAAGTTACAGCAATACCTCGAAGAACAACTAGAAGTACTGCACAAGCTCTTATGAAAAGGTAGCCTTCAATAATAGGGGGTGCATAACTTACAGAACCATCTGCTTTCTCCGTTTGCCTTTAACAAAATGGTTTAATAAGTCTCACAGACAAGAAACTGGGGTTTTTCTTTCTTTAGCCGGGGTACTCCCGGAGGGCGAGTTGCTTTATCTTTAAAACGAGCAGCAGACGAGGAAGCAAAAGAATTAAGAAAAATTAATTCTACGAGGACTGTGCTTTGAAACGGGAAGGAATATTTTGGATGGACAGCTGTCGATGGAGAAGTTTGCGAGTCCAACCGCGCAGGGATTTGAAGAAAACATGTGAAATTTTATGGCGTGTATGGTGCTTTCAAATTTCACTTTTTGCCAGCTATTTTGTTTAGGTTAAGAATAATAGTCTGCTCCTGTGCTTTTCTAAAACAACTACAAGCACTAAAACTTAAAACTTTTTAAAAATTGATCACGAAATTTATTCTTGGTGCATGGCAGTGTTGATCTCGGTACCTACACCACCGGCATGCTTGTCTTTAATATAATTTATGAAATATACAATAGTATTTTAAACGTATGTCCCAACAATCTATATGTTGAGAAGATCCGAGATGTTTTTCAAAAAAACAGATTAGCCTCAAAGTAGAAACGCTATTATCCTAGGAATTTATTAGGTTTTTAGAGATCTTATTGTGATATATCTTTTGCAATTGAAAATATTAATTATTATTATATATCGATTTTAATATATAAGTATCAAGTGTAAATAGTAGAAAATATACAACATAGTCATTTCGGGGCTTTTTCATCTTATTTCGGTTCACCCACTATAATCAGTCAAATGTTTTTGCCGTCTACATGTTTACAAGTGATTCTTTCACTGCTAATTTTTATTCATGAATATACTGGGCGGCAAAAATATGGGACCAACAGAAATATCTGTTTCGTCTTTTATCCATTCATGTTTCCACTTCGAACAGATAAAGCAAAACAAAGTAGTGTGCAACATGAGGGGTTTTTGTTCTAGAAAACAACGATTGCGAGGTTTCAAGTATTTATATCTCCCCAGTAATTGGCGGGATGACTAGCACGGGTAGACCACTGTGAAGTATGACGTATTTACTGACACTTCCCAGAATCGCCCGCGCGAGCTTGCCATGACCACGTGTTCCCATGAGAATAAAGGTGACGTGTTCTCGATGCGCATGCTCGCAGATGACGACGCCTGCTTCGCCAGTCTTGTAGATTGTCTTAAATTGCAGCTGAAGAAATTCAACATGAAATACAACAGTGGTTGTTGCCATAAACGATTGTAAACTACAATATACGAATATTTTTTGTAGTGGCTGTACAGGAATTGGAAAGCTTGACATTGTTGAAAATTTAATACACATGCGTTTTCGGGTACAGAAAGTAGTAAACAACTCACGTTATTTCCACGACATAGTTCCTCAAACTCATTAATTCTCTGAAGAACGTCTTTATCTACTGAGCTCTGTACACCTTCCCATTCAGTTAGTGACACGGAGTAACCAACTAAGACAGCAAACATTGTAGTTTAAGTCCTTAGAATTATTCTGTGTCTCTCTATTTTATGATTATGTAAAAACCGGCTTAGAGAGAGACCGACTCTCAATTACGTAGCCGGCACTTTTTTCCCTGTGTGTATATCATGAATAGCTTGTGAAGGAAAAGAGTTTGCGGTATGACCATAGCGGATGCATTCATGATTTGAGGCAGTAATTCTAAATGAGCGCTTCCAATATGTAATGTGACAACTTTAGTCATGTCTAATGTGCAATACTAGTTATCATTATGATGTGTATAACATTTGAAGCCAATGGCGTTGCTTCATTTAACTTACATCTCGCAGTCGGAGTAGACATGAGAGGAATAGTGTAGACGTGGATTAAAATAACTTTGTCGTTATCTTTTCGTAGTTTGTTGAAATACCCTAAGTAAGAAAATGGAAAATTATTAGGACAACGGTCCTTATCCAATTTTGCAGATTTTATATAGCATGGCTCATGTTTAATTCTCTTATATAATTCACTGAGAATAGCTGTTAAGAAACTGTGGAAATATGTTTGCGTGTTCTCGATAATACTTTTGTTGCAGAAGTAATCTGCAGAAAAGAAAGTATATGAACCCATCTTTTTGAGAAAATGTTTTAGGTGACAAGGCCTGGTTTAAACGTTGAATTTATTTGAGAAGTAAAGTTTTAACACGTGCCATTCATGTATATATGTCTTTCATTAATTTTCTTTCTGAATTTTTCCCTCGTCAAATTATCTGTTGTTTCGGTCAAAAAAACTTGTGAGATCACGAAAAATATAAAATAACGAAATCCTCACAAAAGTATGAATTATAGACTTTTCTGAAATTTTTTAGACTGTATAGCGTAGTACTTCTTTCAAGAGTTAATTAAATAGTATGTTTGTATGTATGAAATTGTTTCATTTTATTTGTTTTAGTCCAACTTACGTTTCTTTCAAACATAAAAATCGCGGTAGAGTCGATGTTTCTAAATTTCATAATCTGCCTGTAATGCATCAAGACAGCGGTTCGTTGTCCAGCTCAATTCAATATTTATTTTATAATCATAGAATCTCCATGGACGCGAAGATTCGTTCACAGAACGCGCCGTAGCATAAAAATCTTTAAATTTTGGTTATTCGCGCATTCCATTAGAATCATGGTATTTCAAAGACAGTGTGTACGTCTCTAGAACATAAAATTTTCGTTTTTCTCTCCACGAGAAACTGATTTAAGTTGTTGCTACATAATAAATGTCAGTGTTGTTTGAGTCTTCCCATATACTGTGGGAACAGCAATTTAAAACTTGTACTACTTACAGTCGAAAAGTCGTTTACTGTTGCCGCTTTTATCGATAGGTATCATCACAATTCGTCTACAGTCAGCCATACTATAGAACCTTGATAAATAACTATAAAACTCAAAGGGTCATTAAAATGTTCTCCCAGCTAGGGATATGGTCAGGAGTGACAGAATTTTCTTTTCGTTTTCAAGCACGATATTGTTTTTGAACCGAAATTCCAGCTGGGCTTGTTTCAAACAATTTGGATTTAAAATATTTATGAGTGCCGACAGCCAAAGAGATTTTTTTGAATATCGCTTCAACTAGCCATCAAAAATTCATAATTGATCGTTATTTAATTTACTCGGAAACATGCTTTTCGTAAAGCGGGTGAGAAAAGTAACTCGAAAACAATATTTTGTTAGCATTTAAATATCGGCAAGCCACAAAATCGTGGATCCTTGTGTCATCTTTAGGTTCATATCAATTCATGCATGTTGAGTTCCCAGTAGTTGTTTTTTTTTGAAAACCAATAGTGGAAGTTAGTCTTAAATATTGACAAGTACCATAGCGGTACTGTGGTTACATGTTTAAGAAAACTATATATATTGTTTTACAACCCTTTTGTGTCGGCTATCAAAGCTCTGCATAAAGATGCATAGTCCTTAATTAAACCTATATTAGCTAGTGAAAGCATATTTCGTGGCTTCGAAGAACGTCATAACATGTATTATCTACTCAGTTGCCAGTTGGACGATTAATTTGGAAAGGATTTGATTAATGGCGTAGTCTGCACGTCTGTATATTCCGTACTACTTCTACCTGCGTGCCTGCCTGCTTCTATCCTCGTTCCCAGTGCCTGAGAAGCAGAAAAACAACTATCAGATAGTCTTTGGCTCAGTAAAGGTGATCTAGTTGATCACCCTTTTCGTTGTACTAGATTCACTCTAATTTGCTTTGCTCACAAATCAAATTTTCTTGAAAACATTTTCAGGCGTGATCAATTAAAGCAAGAATGAAAATAGTAACCAGCAGACATATGCTATGAGCTGCGGTGCAGTGTCGCACGCACCGATATCTTTGTAAACTTCCCTTTTCTGCTAAAAAGATTTCTTTGTACTAGAGGCAGGAATGACGTTAATTCAGCAGAACTATTTTCCGCAAAAATTTCACCAACAGGTGAACAGGAAGTGTACTATATTTTTGCTATTTTATAAATCTGCTATTTTATATATAGTTTTATAGAGCCAGCTAAGCGTTGCTACGTATCTGCACTGTATTTCTCATGAGATGCTGTCATGTGCATCTACATTTGTGTACAATATTTTGAAAGATCACCAATGAAGTTTGAAATAGGCGTGTCAAATATCAAGTGTACTGCCCGTAGAGAATTTGTTTAGGCCTAGGTCAAACGGCGCTCTTTTTGTGAGCTGAACCTAATGCAAATGAGCGCAGACAAAGACTTCGGGTTATTTGCATTAGGTTCGGCGCATGAGAAGAGCAACGTTTGACCTAGGCCTTACTATCAGAGCGATCATATTTGCTTGCATTAGTTATCCCCGCGGTTATCCCAGGTGAAAGTCATGATGGAATCTGGCAACGCAGGCAAATTCGAAGTTACTACCTTAACGCAACAAAAGGTATCCATAAAAAAAGTACAACCATTAATGTCATCAGTTTTCACCTATTCTGATATTTCTACTGTAACTGGCATTTAATTATTAGTAATATTCACCATAGATTAACTACCGAGTCGCTGCGTGTCTTCACTGTTGATGAAGATTTTTTATTGGGGGTCGTTCAAAGATATCCATTTCACGTTTCCAAAGTTTAAAGAAGCGTTTCGATGAAAACAAGATATCATTGTAATAAACACAATTATATCCGCAGGCCTGGAAAATGTCTTGTGCAACGCTAAAAGTGACAACATGCACTTGTCGGCATGCAGATGAGTCCTGCACAGCTAGACTATATTCTGGTCGACCAGGACCTAGTTGTACAATGCGCGTTTATAGCTTTAACTGTTAGATAAGCTTAAAACAGAAATCATATTTATGTATGCCTTGCATACAGCCAAACTGAAGGTTTTTTACTGAATACAATAGTTATGTATCCTAACTATACAAGCGTAGTACATAAGATTGCATATGAAAGATTTAAAAAATATGAAAAAGTTTTTCTAAGATCTGGCGCACCACCGTTTGAGCTAAACGTTTATATTATCTATCATTTGTAAGCAGAGTATGGTATGAAGCCCTTACTAGAGAAAGCATGCTGAAGTCTCGGGCGAGTGAATTATTTGCCCACAAAGAATTCATCTACGTCATACTTGTTCATTTAGACTTTTAATCATAAATAGTACTGTCAAGGTTTTCAAGACAAGTGCAATCCACATTTACCGTGGTTAACCAATCAAATGCTAGTTTAACTGGCAAGATGTAGAGGCAGCGGTAATGGAAGTCAAATCTGAACCTCGTTATCGCGTTAATGACGAAGGAAATAAGACGGAATTGAACACATAGGATGCAGTGGTGCATGAGCGGTGGTCGTAGGATAAACAACGGTCTTTAGGGTCTTGAACATTCGTTCGCTGAGCAGTAAGTTTAACTACTTTTAGAGTGATCAACGCAGTTTTGGAAGAAGAACAATAATATTTGCTATCTTGGTGCGTATTTAAAGCCTGATTGTCACAAATTGCAGTTCATCAGCGATGCTGCCCTGGTAGACAAAGGATTTTAAGGATTAATGACTGGGTCCACAAATGCATATTACATGTAGACACATGACTCTTTATCCATGTAGAGATAAGTTTGAAGTTTACAGTAAGGAAGATTTACCAATCGTTTGCAATATATTTTCACTTTTGAAAGGTACTTGTAGTTCTCTTAATCATCGTGGCAGTTTCTCTTGGTGTTGTATTGAGTCAAGATGGTGATTCTGGTGAGCATAACATGACGTTACACGTTCGTTGCTGCGTATCAGGCGCCGTTTGTTCGAAAAATGGATAACGCTATCCATCGGATGGTGAATTTTTTAACGTTCGCAAAATTGGACAAAAAACCCCGAAACTTCCATTATTAGAGACTTTAATCTATAGATATCAATCGTATTTTTATGGTATAATGTTCAATGGAAAATTTTACGAAGACTACAAAAAAGACTTTCTAGTGGATAGCGCTATCCACATTTCGAAAAACCGGCTGCAGTCATTGCGACTCCATCCTGACAACGTCTTGATTTACGTACAGGCTCTAGCTGGACCGCCATCAGCTGGATTTTTAAATTATGTTTTTGCCACGATTGCCGAGTATGCATCCAGCGCGACTATCGATTTTAGATTTTTGACTGCAAGTAAATGTTCCAGGCTTGCGTTGTCAATGCAAGCTTGCAAAATTTGCTTGGATGTATCGTTAAATATAATTTAATTTTGTTTAGATTCGCAGGCCACAAACAAAGCTAGATAGTGAGTGGCCTTCATCGATTTTGACAGTTTAGTGTTCTAATATACAGATACATAATTTTGTTTTGTACTAAAAACATGCAAACAAGGATTTAAACTATTTTGTTTCATTTTCTAGTCCAATAATCCTTATTTCAGCTGATGGATTTCGTGCAGATTATTTAACCCGAGGTCTCACGCCAAATATCGCCAAGTTAGGTAAATAGCTGTTTTCAACAAATCTGTAATTCAACCTCAAGGACTGCAAAAACTAACGTAAATTAACGTAAAAATATTTCTGTTTTAGGAGACAATGGCGTACGAGCAAAGTTCTTGCTTTCACAATTTCCTACAAAAACGTTTCCCAATCATTACAGTATCGTCACTGTATGTATATGTTTTCATGCCTGCATGCATTTGATGATTTGTGACGTAAAACGCGTCATGCGCACGTCGTGCATGTGTTGGCAGAAAAGAAGGACTAGGCTCTTGCAGTATATGTGTTTCGTTGTAAGCTTCTACGAGTACTGACAATTGGCCGGTGAAAAATTCACAATATACGGAAGGCGTCGAGCCTGGTTTACTAATCCAAAACTCTCGATGGTTACTAAATTTTTTGCTGATCATAGCGTAATTAGGCTATATCACTCACAGAACTTTCCCTAAATGATATTTGCACCATGTAATGTAGACTTCAGTCTACTCAAACGTCAAGCACACCGGTGCAATTATTCTTTTGTTTTAAATATCTGCATTTTCTATTATTTCCAGGGTCTATATCCCGAATCTCATGGAATAGTGTTTAACTCGTTTTATGATCCAGTTTTGAAACGACGTTTTTCAATTCCAACATCTCGAGATCCAGTTTTCTGGCGTTCAGGAGAACCAGTATGTATGTTGAGAGTATCTGTTGCCAGTTCCAGCTGTGTGAATTGTATGGATAACAAATGGATCTAAAATACTTATAAACATGCTGTGCTTGAAAACTCCTGATTAACCTGATCCTATTTTCAAATATTCTCGGCATTCAACCATTATTTACTTATTTAGCGGTACTGTCTGAAGTGCTCTCTTGTGTGATCGTGCATGTTAGAGTGTGCTCTGAAAAATCGCACTTATTTGAATGTTTTTAGGGGTTTACTTTGTTTCATTTAGATTTGGATTACTGCAAAGAAAAATGGATTAAAAAGTGCCTCATACTATTGGGTTGGCGCAGAAGTAAGGGGTGAGTTGAAAAGGAACAAATTGCTCATTGGAGTTGCAAAAGAATACTTTTCAAAATAACTTTATATTCTTCCTTGTCATTTTTTTACTTTTCAGGTATGCGAACAACTTATTATCGCGTTTATAATCAGTAAGGATTTCCAAAGAAAATTTTCAAATTAACATCATGTACAAAAATCTTTGACGGCGTTACTTCAGTAAATCTGTTCGAAGTAACCTGTCTTTGTTCACGTTTATTTTAAACACATTATTTAGCTATTTTTTATTTGTTTTGTTTTGCTCACCATTTTAAGCTTTGCTTTTTTTCTAATGTAGATCAGTGCCATTTTCTGATCGAGTAAAACAGGTGTTGGAGTGGCTGCAGTTACCAGAGAAGGAACGGTACGAGCTGATTGTTATAAAAACTTTCTAGTCTTCCCATACCATTCATTCATGATATATGTCGCTCTTTATCCTGCTGAAATATTTATATCGCAGACCATCAATTGTCTTTCTGTACTTCCATGAACCGGATTATGTTGGTCATGCATATGGAACCAATGCACCTGCAGTAAGTGAATCAAATACTGAGAACGAGCGTTTGTTTGAGCTGACTTGCATTGATTTACATTAGGTTCGGCGCATGAAAACTTCGACGTTTAAACATGGCGTTTTGAAGTTCGTTTGCAATACTAATCTACTAAGTTTCAACAGGTAAGAAAACAAATTCGACTCGTCGATGATTCAATTGGTCAGCTGATGACAGGATTAGAGAACATGAACAAATCTGATGAAGTCAACGTGATTCTTGTTTCTGATCATGGTAAATATACTGTTTATAGTGTTTGATGTACACAATCTTAGATCTGCCGTCAAGAAGTGAACTTCGTATTTGAACTACTACCAATACCGCTACGACAGGTGATGCGAGCTTAAGTAGCGAGAGACGGTATCAGGAATAGTGAGATTGCAACGGAATCAAAGCATAAACCTTGCTGATATCTTGAAAACTGTATACCCGTAGTAATTATTCGCCTGTATCATGGAAGTAGCTTTACTAAACCTTCAAGAAAAAACTTGCAAAATACACGTGCAAGACAGCAACAGTGTATAATATCTACTTTTAATCACAGGTATGTCAAATGTAAACTGCAACAAAACGATATTCTTGGATAAGGTAAGGTGTCAGTGTATTCGCTTGGCGAGTTCTACTTGCGATTTTCGTCGTGTTGAAGAGTGTGATAGAGTCAGTATACATGATCCAACAATTTTGCCATTTGACTTGTCAGTCGACTTTCTCAATTGCATATACGCGAAGAGGAGAAACATTGCGGGAAAAATCGCTCGTGTGAATGGGCCTTTACTGCTATGCTTCCATTTTTCAAAAGAATTTTTATGCAC
Organism: Phenganax marumi; assembly: GCA_025400095.1. Taxonomy (NCBI): domain Eukaryota; kingdom Metazoa; phylum Cnidaria; class Anthozoa; order Malacalcyonacea; family Clavulariidae; genus Phenganax; species Phenganax marumi. The sequence continues at coordinate 18,914 of JAODVM010035559.1, forward strand.
TCCCTGATTCTTGCTTTTCGTTTTTCAAACTTCTATATTTATCTTAATAATGTTGGGATATTCACTTTCCCTTCTTTTGCGAGTAAAATTTTCTATGCCGTAGTTTCATGGCGAAGTATGTAATATAGAATGTCTCACATGAAAAGAATTGAAATGAGAAGCTCTCGCGCTGCATGCACTATTTGAGTAACGTAGCTGACATGTTTCGACAACTGTAGTTATGAACCATCCTTACCGTATCGTATACTACTCAGTTAATTGATGTATTGATCAGAGAAGGCCGTAATGATAATTTCACATCATTTATAAATATAATATTCTAACATAATTGCATGCCTTTAAAGAACACTGCTGTTTTCCTTTGTGTTCTGTAGTATGGCGTCAAAGCCAATGAATTGTTCATATCGAATGCAGGCGCAGTGCTAAGTTTTGTGACTAAAAGACGTAGTAAGTATCGATGACTCGAATGAAGTGTATGTCATTGTATTACATCGTATGCATACAATAATTATGTGCAAACATAATTAGATATTATGATTGCTTTCAAAATACTGTTCTGCCTTTTAGGGAATCTCGAAAATGTGTTTAGCATGATAAAGGTGCGTATTATATGTTTTAATAGATCTCTCCACGTGAGGCTGAAGGATCAAGTAGGTTATGAACGGATAGAAGAGTTTAGCCTTTCAGATTCGCTTCCAGGTCGCTTTGACGAAAAGGGCCACTCTGCTGTATATCATGTTCCTGGGTTTGAATATAATTATGTCCTCGTCTCTAGAACAATAAGTTCTCTGAAGCTGTTGCGTGCTTGCTTAAAGCATTGATGATTTGATCTGGAGAAACATGAATCGTTAGACAGAGTAGTATAATCAGTAGGGATTAGGAAACACCTAGGGTACAGTGCCATCGAATAACGAAAATGTGCAACTATGCATCTATAAGAAGAACCACATCTTCAAATCACACGTGGTTTATTTTAAGAGTACGTTGGACTGACTTTGAACACAAAATTTAAGTTTGACTACAAACGCAGGTGACTACATTTAACATTGTTTCGTTTTTAGTGTCGCAACGAGTCTTTTCAGTCATTTTACAAGAGAAATCTCCCAAAACGGATGCATTTTTCAAATAACAGGTACGGCTCATGTGAACTAGTGTACTGCACTTTCAAAGTTATAATATCGGACCCCTGATAATGTTTCTGGGTAATCATATCTAGCATAATCATTATCCGGCGGTGGGCACACACACGCGACTGGTTTTGTATACTGGTTTAACAAAAAAATCACGCTTTTGGCTTACTAAGAATATATTCATACGGAAAATTTCTAGCCCACTTGAAAGAGATCTCGGCTTGCTTATGCTGAGATCTCGCCAAATCGGGCTGGCCCGTCTTCCATATAAACCACGGTCGAAAATGTATATAAATACTATATGTAGCGAGATCTCAGCACTACGTCATCATCCTACCTGGATGAAATGGCTCGTATAAGCAAGCGCTAAGTTCAGCCTCTAAAACACGATATATTCTTGCATCAATTTTAGACGTATCGACGACATCATCGTCCTAGTAGATCAAAGAAATCTAATTTCTGTCAAGTAAGAAATTTTGCATGATTTTGCAATCCTGTGTAAGCTGTTAACTTAGATTAAATGGGAAGCAATCAAAACTTAACAAAATTAGAGTAATGCAGTTGTCTACGAGCACAGATCAGTGAGAGTAGACACATTCGTCTCTAGCCGAGCTATCGTTGATAAGATTTCCAACGGATGATTTTAGCCATCGAATACATTTTCATCTAGACAAGAAGAACGAAATCGATCATCACATAAAAGAGCATTATAAAATAACAAAGATTGCCTTCTGCAATGTTGTAAAACGCGGAAAATTCCCAAAGTTCCCAAACTGTGTATACTTTTTACTGCGTGCGAACAAAATAACCGCTTTTGAGCAAAAGTGTTTAAAACTTTTTCCATATTAGCGAACATTGATCTTGATTTTCGTTCTTGTAAAAAGTCAATCAGAAGATGCAGTAATTCAAGTTGTTTCATTTCGCAGCTCCAGTGAGCGGACAAGATGTCTTCGTGGGTCACACGGTTTTGATAATATTCTGTCTGACATGCACGTGAGTCTTTTTACTTCACACTTTTACTCTCGCCTTATTTAGTATCAATTCAATTCAATCCACAACAACTAACTAACGGCCTACTAAAAACATATTGGCGGAATTACGTAGTCTTTTAGTGTCTTTCAGTTCACCCTGGATTTTCTTGCATTTCCTCCTAAATTTTCTTTCATATTTTTCAGCCAATTTTTCTTGCGAGAGGACCTTCCTTTCAAAACAGAAAAGTGGTTGAACATTTTTCAAATATTGAGATCTATAACTTGTTGGCATGTAAGTATTGGCTACTCTGTTACACAAGTTGTATTAAGACATACAACAGAAAACAAGTGTTTATATTACTGCATTCTCTCAATTCAGCTTTACTGAGGATCAACCCAGCTTCAAACAACGGCACAATCGGAAGTCTAAACAGTTTGCTTGTGCCTGAGGCCAGATCTCCTATTCCTGAATCACAAAGTGACGGATCAGTTTTTCAAGCAGACAATTGTAAATTTCCGAATGACAAGGAATTTGAAGTCCGCAGCGATTGTTGTATATGTGTATCGTGCCATGTAGGTCCAATTTACTGTGTAAATACTGTATCTCTTCCCTTCTCCCAAAGATGAATCGTCTTATGATTATCTTGGGGATTTTTTACTTTCAGATTTCTCAAGAAAATATAACTGAAGCAAATAAGATCTTTAATATAACTGCAGAGGAAGGTATTGAAGGAGTATTGACACTCACATCTTTTTACGAAATCCTTCAGCTGAGACGATTTCTAACTTCATGTTATCCGGTCAGAATGATACTGTACCAACTCGTTCTAGCTAGTAATGACGTCGATCTTAGTCGAAGAAACGGTAGGCCAAGAGAAAGACAATGACGCAAAGCGCACGATTAAATTTCGGTGATCATATCTACGCAGTAGATTATACAGCTACGTAGGGTACAATAGAAGGACCAATTATCATGATGTGGAATTGCCGTTTTATCATGCGCGTGTCTATCAAATAATTGAACTTATGTTTTTAGGAGAGTATTACCAGAAAGAGCATTCACCTTGGGGTTTACCTCAAAAAAGTCTAGGAGAAAAAGCATGTCTTTTGACTCAACCGAATTTCATCACTGGTTACAGCACTTTTTTACGCATTCCAGTTTGGACTGCTATCACACTGACAGGAAGGGTACTCTTCAGTTATATATCTCTTGCTAAAGTTGCTCATCAGAAAGTGATGTGGCTCCTAGTAGTTTCTCCTGAGATGTTATTCATCTGTTAAGACAAATCTTTGTTATACTAAAATTTAGTTTTATCATAATTTTTGAAGAATCTTGTGCAAAGTAATACGGAGATTGAAGATTGTCACAGAAGGGATGTTCGCCTGACGGAAAATGAGTTAGCAAGTTGTGCAAGCTACAAGAATACGAGTTTTGATCAAGGACAGCTTTTATCAAGCAGAGATCTGAGTTTTAACAAAACAGCCATGTTATCTGCGTCTACATTTGCAAATATCGTTCCGATATACCCCATCTTTAAAAAAGGTATTCTCGTGAATATTTTAAATACAGTACCCCTTCTCTGTGGACGAGTTGCCATATTTATAGTATCACTTCTGGTTTTTCTCAGGTATTTGGGAAAGGCTTGAAAATAGTACTAGAAATTGGGCAATTAAGTACAAAAGGATTCATGTCCTTTCTGGAACAATATTTGACGTTGATGCGGATGGTATTGGAGATCAAAAAATCTCAGTAAAACGGTAATCTGTGTTCTCTTGGTTATTTCAGGCCCGTTTCAAACGTCGCACTACTGCCGTGTCGAATGCATTAAAAACAATCGATAATGAGGAGCTTCAGCTGATTATCTATTGTTTCTAATGCGTTCGGCACGGCAGTAGCGCGGCGTTTGAAACGGGCCTCACTTTAGCCTTGTTTTCACTAGGGACGCAAGCATAAATGGGAAAACGCACGTGGAGTTTTCCTGTGAGGATTACAAAAACAAAGGGAAAAGAACTTTCGTTTGTCATTTATTCTGTTTTCTCAAATTAAGCTTGGGGACCTACGCTTATCATCCTGGTGCTTATTTTGACGCTTATCTCGTACGCTTCATTCAGGATTACCAGATTCGCCGAATAAATTAGCCAAACAGCGCTTTCAATGGCCCTTTGTTTTTCTTTGCTTTGGCGTTTTGTTTTCTTTGTTTTCTTGTTTGCATTATGACGGTATTTGATGAATTTATTCAAACAGCTGCATGGCAACCTTCTTACTTCATTGAGTTTCGTTGTTTTGCCTTTTGTCTTCGCTTAAAGCCTGGTTTTCACTTGCAACGCAAGCATAAGCATAAGTTGAGAAGCAGAAGAAGCCAAGCATAAGCCTAGACAAAACAAAAGGAAATTCAAAGGAAAATTCTTTCTGCTTTGTGTTTGTAATCCTCACAGGATGATTCTCCCTTTGTTTTCTCGCTTATTCTTGCGTTCCAAGTGAAAACCAGGCTTAATCAGGGGCTTTATTTTCCATGCATATTTCGTGCTTTACAGACGTGTCAACCAGCTGCCTGAGAATCCTGCTATTCCGACACATTTCTACAAGATTGTGGCTCGATGCGAGTCAGACTCGACTTCTGACAACAATTTGAAAAATTGCTCTGGTACAATCCATGTCATTTCCTTTATTCTGCGGCATACGAATGAAGACTGTAAGGTAAGGTGCAAGGCAAACAGCACTTTTTCCTGTTCACAGTATAGTCTTTTTTCACCACCGCATTAATGTCCTATAAGAGCCTTGCTTTAAATAATTAAACATCCCATGATCTCAACATTTTTCTCACGTACACTTGTGAATCTTCGACGACAACGCTCACACTTCCTGTAAACGGAAAATCGGAGTGCGCCTTCTGAATCTGAGAGCATTTTTCAAACTACTGTAGAGTAGGTACAGTTTGTCAAGTACTAATATTATTGGTGAAATTTTTCAGAGAGAGGTACACAACCCTATATTACCAGCCATTGGCAAATTCTAGCAAAATTTTATTTTTTGTTTTTCAAACAGTTGCATTCGTATGACAAACTGCTAATTCAAAATGTCGCTCGCATCAGAGATGTCGAACTTCTCACTGGATTAAATTTCTTTTCTGAGCTTCCGAAACAACTACAAGCTGAGCTAAAGACTTTCGTTCCTGTTGGAATGTGGTCATAACCAATAACATACACGGTATTGTCGGTATATGTCAATTGAAGTCTTAAAGATCGCTTTACAGATAAAATACAGACACCGCAAAAGTTATTAGAAGTAATTCATGCATGTAAATCATTCCAGTTTTGACTATGAAGGAATACACTTGGCTAGATGCACCATAGAATGTCTGGTTTGCACGAGTTGGAGAATGAAGGAGAAGCGGCGGGCTCGGGGCTACTGCAGTTTTGCGGACACCTTATGCTTATGAACGCTGAGCCTGACCCCACCCCACCCCTAACCTGGTGTCACTCTAGCGGCGCGCTCTATAAAAACTGAGCCCCATTTTACTGGGGCTGCAAATATCGCCTGCTGGGCACTGCGATAAAATAATCATATGCATTGAGTTGTATGTCATTTATACGTCGGTCAGAATTGACACTGTTCAAAGCAAAACAATTTGTGTATCTTGTCATATTATGATATAATGAACCCTGTAGGGTGCACACATTGTTAATGGGTCATTGTAATGCCATTTGCTGGAAGTAAATATTGCCAATAAAGTGTCCGCAAAAACTATAACACTATAAGTTATCATGGGTGCTAAAAAAGATCTTAGAACCTTATTCTTTCGATTTCTGTTGGTTGCCATCTACTGCGTAACAGGTGCTGGTATATTTTATGCTATCGAATACAATGATAGTTACGAATCTGAGATGCAGAGAAAGCAGCGACTGTACAACGCAACCAAAACGCTTCTCAAGCGCAAGTTTGGCGTTAACGAGACAGAGTTTGAGTCATTTGTGATGAAAGTTATGGACGCGAGGTCAGATACGCCGCTGAAATGGACTTTCGCGAGAGGAGTTGATCTTTGTTGGCAGACAATGACGACAGTTGGTAAGTAGCGTATCCCTTGAAACATGACTAGACATCTGAGATAGTTCGTATTAGCTAAAATTTTTATTGACACTGTCGTTGCGTAAGACTTGTACCACGTCTACCTCTTTTGGAGCTTTTGACAAACTTGTTTTCACTTTTTCGTCCTGGCGCGAAGCGCGTCGAATTTTCTGTCTTGATCGATAGTTCTTGTCAAGAGCTCCGGCAAAAGGACAGACGTGGTTCGAGTCTGCATGAGAGCAAAAGCTGTTGATACTAGTGGTATGAAACTGGAAAACATGCTTCAGCACTGAGCAATATATAACGATTTTAGTTTAATGTGACTATCAGCGCGTAATTTCCAGATTCAGCTAAAAAACGAGAGTTTATATCTCCATGACATGCAGTGACAATTTTTCTACTCTTTCGAACTTGTTTCGCTAGTAACAAATTATGCTAATCACCGCCGATCATTACGACGATATGCAAAAAGGTGGAACAGCTGTTACACAGTTAGCTAGTACTTTTTGAAAGGAATATTTCAAAGTAGTGAAGCCAAGCCACCGCAAAGTTCTGTATGCTCTAACATAAAGTCATTGCAGTATACAGTCGAATAAGGCCCCGTTTACGTACACGTTGCCGGATTTCCATGGTCACGACATTACATTGAACAGTTTCGAGGCCAGTTTATCTCGTAAATTTATGACAATGTTGCAGAACGTATTAACAACTAGTCGTAGAAAACGTTGCTGCATGTCAACAAGATTACTGTTACATTCCTGCGATGAAATTCTTCACCGCCACGTTTCTCAGTTCACAACCATCAGTACACCACCATCAAACTATAAAATTATTCTCTTGGATTTGATCTATCGCGTTTAAAAATAAAAAGCTTAAATAAAGCATCACGGCAGGGACGCGTTGTTAAATGTTAACAAAGAAATAATTTTTCTTGTCGTTTCTCTATAAAACCAGATCGTGTTCCCAAATCGGCCGGCATTTTACATCAAAACCCCAGAGTTTTTATTTCAATATTTATATTCGATCCACGAATAGTACATAGTTTCCTCTAAAAAAATATCTCAAAGGTTGGTTGAGCTACCGTGGAAATGTAACGGCACAAACATGGCACATAATTTCTACATCGTAAATTATTCATTACATGCTTCTAGAACGTGTGCAAGCTGTTCGCTTTCGTGCACTATGATACGCAAATATGAAGTAAGGCACAGGTGCTCGCACGCATCAATTTCTCCCGTGCACGTTGCCTGACTCATGGATCTCGAAATAATAAATATTTCGAGATGAGTGGCCTAATTTCAGATGTTCAGAATAGCCATCTGAATCTTACACGCACGCCTAGCAAACTCACGCCGCCGTGAGGAAACTTCTGAGGCTTTTATATTCTTTGTCTTTTATTTTATGTAGGATATGGTAACAAGCCTCCAACGACACTTGCAGGACAACTCTTCCTCATTCCCTTCGCAATAATCGGAATTCCACTGAATATCTTTATGCTCAACACAGTTGGTCAAAACATCTGTCATTTGATGAGCTTCAGTATCAGAAACATTGAAAAAAATCTTTGCGGCAAGAAGGAAGTCACTCATTCTAAAGTGAAACTGTTGTTCTCAGTCTTTCTGCTGACCATTTTCTTGTTGGTGTTTATGGCGGCCGTGAGTACAACAGTGGAAGATTGGAGTTTTGGACAAGGTTTGTATGTTTGGTTTGTCACGTTCAGCACCATCGGCTTTGGAGATTATATTCCTGGTGATGGAAACGGTAGGCAGATAGCTATCGTGTATCGATTGGTTTTAATAACAACTGGTCTCAGTTTGGTTTCGACAATTTTTAACGCAATGGCTGATTGTATTGAAGAAAAACGAAAGAAAGCTGAGTCTATCTCATGGATTGGTTTTTTAATTGCACCGTTTACTTGTCATGCACAGAAGAACACTGAAAACAAGTTGGACAATGATATCACGGGAATGGGTTCGCTCCCAAGAAATGCCGACAGCTCGCAAAAACAAAACGCAGCTTGAACACAGCCAACGGTGAGACAATAGTCGCCAAGACTCAAGGAGAGCTGGTGCGGTTAAGGAAATTGGGTCGTTGGGCGGCAAGATAGTGCAAGTTTATTTATTTTTAGTAAGCTGCAGTCATTAAAGCTTGCCGACTGCATCTCATCTGCTCAAACGTTTTTGAAAATCGGTAAGTTTCTGCAACACAATAGTCCCTGCTGATTGGATCAAAATAAGATCACGTGGTCAGACAAGCGCTAAAAGCGTTGGCTAAAGTGATCATTAGTGTTTCCAAAGATTCTTTGACGGCTTTAGTGATGAGATAATCTTGTGATAAAAGATACTTTATCTTCTTGTCGCAGTTAGACAAAACAAATCCAATGATTATCCTTGCTATCAGTGATATCATCATAGTTATCAGCGGTTCCACTGCGCAAGAGCATCATCAAAACGACTAGCTTCGTCTCTGTTGTTAATAATACATGAAAGTTAAAATATATGTACTATAGTTGCTAATAAGTATTGAGTTTTTCAACAATAAAAACTTAGTGGAGAAAAGAAATAAGTTAATCTGGCGGTGCTGGACTACAATTTATAATTATTATTTTCATTGCTCGTTAAGAGAAGACCTCTAAGAAAGTGCCACATAATTAGAGTTGCATAACTCATATTTATTAATAAGCTAACGGCTGTGCCGAGATGGCGAAATTTCCTTCAGAAAAGCAGCCTACATAACGTTCTTACGCATACCCTTTATTGTACTAATATTTTCACTTATTCACACAGAAGGCATATTGGTGAGAAATCTATATAAAGCTTGTTAAATATTGCATAAATCATTAAAGAGTCACCTTTATCAAACGTGACAGGTTATCAGTTAACCAATTTGCATGCTCAACAGAAAGCTAATCTGCTGGATGAACAAGTTTAACATCCTCATTTTACAATGATTCAACCCAGAAGGATAGAGTCTATTTATGACTACCGCACAATACTGTTTCGCAGTGTCATGGTGTTTGCCTATATCTGCTTTGGTAGTGGCATTTTTCACTTACTGGAACGGAACGAGGCGTCAAGGGAATCTGCAGAATATGAAAAATACTACAATGCAACGATAAGACAGATTCTTTCCCGTGCAGTGTCAAACGATACTGAAATACTAATTATAACGGAGCAGATCCGCAGTACTTTCCTCCAAGACAAGTTCGCGACTGAGTGGAACTTCCTCGGAGGAATAAATATTTCAGTGCACGCCATTACGACAATAGGTTAGTACTCCAGATAGAGACTAAGGGAAGTAAAGCATGTATCCAATACTGATAGCGCCAGTAGGGATCGAAATCGAGATGTCTCGCATGCTCGTTACTCTATACATGTGGCCTATACTAATTGACTGTGGCTATGAAATTAAACTATAAAGCAAAAGAAGTTCACATTGTATTTTTGCTAGTTCATAAGCTTCGAACTACACCACGCACACATTTTTCAAATGTATGTTGCGCTCAGACTCAGCTGATTTTTGCGCTCAAACTTGCTTAATCATCGTATAGCTGTATACGCAGTATCAGGAATAAAGCAATATAGTTTTCATTGACTGTACTTTCATCAGTTTTTAGATTAGCACTATTTTTAATTCTTCAGGTTATGGAAACACTGTGCCGAAGACAGTGGGGGGTCGCATGTTTCTTATTATTTACGCCATGATAGGCATTCCGCTGATGGCAATGATGTTGACGACTTTGGGAGATAGACTCAAAAACACGATCAGATCTTCCATCATATTATTCGAAAAAAAAATTCTCAAAAAAGATCAGCATCGCAATATTCAGAGAAAATGTGTTTTTGCCGTATTTTCTCTAACTGCAGTCTTTCTAGTCTCTATGTCAGGCATAAGTGCAGCGATAGAAAATTGGGATTTTTCGCTTGCCTTGTACGTTTGGTTTGTGACATTTACTACTATTGGTTTTGGAGATTACGTACCTCAAGGGTCTGGGAAAAAGAATATAGTGTTCATCTTGGAGTTCGCTTTTGCGGTGGTCGCGTATTTCCTGGGTCTGACTCTGCTTGCAACAATACTTCACACGCTTTCTGATTGGTTGAGCAGCAAAAAGAGGCCTACCAAAGGAAACTTAAAACGAACTCTCAATCACGTGATAGACTCACTTATATCGCATAAAGAAGAAACTTCGACACATGTTCCTGAGACTTGATGTTGTCCCGAATCCTTTGTTCAAGTAGCAAATACTTATTCGAATTTCAGTCTAATTTCGGTGGCATATTAACTAGCGGTTTCTCATATTCTACCTGGCTTTAAAACTTACACATGATAAATATTATAGAATATTTGAGATTTGTACGAAAAGTGAGACTACAGTTCGAGAGCAAAGTGTATGGAATATACAGTAAACCCGACTTCAAAAATGCATATATTATCAAGCACCCCCAAGCTAAGCACCCCCACGTCACAAGTTTATAACAAGAAATCAAATCCATGACCGATATACGCGAAGCCAAAATAAACTTGACATTCCAAAGTGTTGAACCCATTGTGGAACAACGATCGGCAAAAGAACATTCACATACAGAGGAATCAAAATTTGGAATGCATTGAATGAGGAATTGACATCTACTGTTAATCAGAAGCACTTTAAATCGAAATTAATAGCAAAAGTTTCAGAAGGAAAGATACAATTCACTTTTTAATTGCAGTAACCTGAACTAGTTTATAATTTTAGTATACAGAATATATTGTAAAATTTGGACTGGATGCAACATTTGTGATTGAAAAACCCATTTCTGAGAATGTCAATAACTCTTTAACAAATAAATAAATAAATGATCTCAAAGTTTGAACCAAACAGTTTCATCATGACTGCCGAAAAGCCTGGATACATCAGTGTTTAATAGTAATGGAACAACCTGTAAGTTGGTATAATTGATCTCATGGCCTTTTTTAAGCATTTGTCATTGGAGGGGCCGATTACGAAGAGGGACTTAATTAAGATACGAGCGGGGTGAAAAGTTGGGGAAAACTTTGTTCGGGGGTCTGGGGGTCCTCCCCCAGAAAATTTTTTGAATTTGTGAGCGTCTCAGAAGTGATTTCCTGCTATTTCAGTATGATTTTGGCTCATTTTTTTAATAAAGGGGACTTTTACTGGGGGGGCAAAAACTTTTTACTGGGGGGGGGCAACATAAGGGTAGGGGGGCTTTGGCCCCTCCAGTCTATATGTTAAAAAAGGCCCTGGCGTCTTTCCGTGATTTCAGATCACCTGGCTAGAGGAATCAGCTTTACTCTACGCTCATTAGAGAGAGCCTCTTTCCGAGAGGGGATGCGCCAACCAATACACCGTTTTTCTATTGCAAAAGCATTGATAAAAAACTTGATTGAAAATTTTTAATACGTATGTACCAACCAGGATTACATACGTAATTATGCTGTCACGTAGCGTAAAAGAGGTTTGTGTTTCGTTTCTGTTGCTGGCAAGTAATGTCCGTGAATATGTTGCATGATATTTCTAGGAGATACAAAGACATCTGATGACTTAAACTTGTCCATCGATACATTAAGAAAGTAAGAATTTTATGCAGTATTATAGTGTCCTAAGTTTTAAGCTTGAACAACTTGCTATACCATATCATGTCCTGTTCTGGCTAGTGATGTGCGTTGTGTGGTCGAAGCATTGTATCCCGGGAATCCTCCGCCGATTATTTTAGTTGGTCACAGGTATTTAACAGTATTTTCGTCGAAAATACAGTTCTTGTGTTTTCTGTGAACGAGTAGAGAGTAATGATCTTGAAATTGAACGCATATGTCAGATATGCGTGTTTAAAAATGTAATGTTTTTTACTCAAAACAGCAAGATTTCAGTTTAGCTTCAATATATTTAAACTACCCATCATTGATCTTAAATATCTCATCTTCGAATGACAATATTTGTTGCAAAGTTTTTAGCGTTTGATGATTCAGAAACGACTTATTTCCATGTATTTTATTCAATAGTATGGGTGGTGCAGTCGCAGTTCACACAGCCGCTGAACGATTGCTTCCCTCTCTTGTTGCTCTTGTTGTTATTGATGTTGTGGAAGGTAATGTTTAACGCAATTGCATCCCAAAGTAATTATCTTCATTTGTCTTCATTCTTATAAAAGCTATACGATATAACCTCCTCCTTTCATCGTGAAACCTTATTGCAATGAGTAAGTGAATGTGTTTGTGAAAGTCTCTCCACGTGATGTCCACACTAGGACAAGCAAAGTGGTATTGTCACGTTGCGTTTTGGGATATAGTCGAGTGAATGAGTGTGTGTTTGAGTGATCGCTAAGCCTCGCCATTAGGACCGCTTTCCACTATCGCGTTTTTTTCGCGCACATGCATGTACGTGAAACGTTCAGTTGTAATAAAAGTCCACTTATAAACAAATACAAAATGAAATGTTTGGCCGGAATTTAGTGTTCAAATAATAATGTGTCTGTCTGTTGAAGTATTTCTAAAGGCGGTTTTCCGCTACGCGAATTTGTTCGAGCGAAAGATAAATCTAGCAACATCATTGGCTTGCTTTCGACTTTTTTGCGGGAAATTATTTTGCGAGCCAATCACGTTTGCTAGATTTACTTCTTGCTCGAAAAATTCCGCCTAGTGGAAAACAGGCCTAAGAAATAAACACGTTCAAAGGATTTAAACCTTAACGTGCGTGGAAATAAAGCAGTGGAATGCAGCTGTTACAAGCAGCATAGTAATGTTGGGTCCTGTTGCTGAGGGACGCACTAGCGTGCATGAACGATCTGTAAGTATCTCGAAGTGGTGGCCACATCATAACAAGCAAAGTAGTAATGTAACTTCATGTTCTTGTGTGACATGGTTGAGTGTTTAATACATCGTTTCGATTGATAGCTAAGCTAAACCATGGAAACCAAAACATGAAACACTTAATTAAACACCTTTTTTAGGTAACTCTGACAAATGTCTCAGTAGTTTCCATTGGTAACGTTGTTGTTGCTAAACGTCTCGTGTAGGTATAGTCATACGAGTATCACGTTAAAGCAGAATACACCTTTTACATTTAGGAACTGCCTTAGAAAGTTTGACTGTCATGCAAAGTTTCCTCAGAGGTCGACCAAAGAGTTTCAGCTCCATCGAGAGAGCAATAGAATGGAGGTACTGGCATCTACTAAGCTCATTATTTTATTGAAGTCATGCTATGAGTTATGACTATCTAATGGCCTGTTTGCATGGAGGCGAGTTCCCGGTTAGGCGAGTTGCTTGGCTAGACCGAGATCCCGGCTGTTCTACATAACAAGTAGTTTATCCGGTTGACTGTTTACTTGGAGCAACCGAGTTAAGCCCCTTTTACACGACCAAATTTTCTTTGACAAATTTCATTTGTGAAATATTTTTTGACCGTGTAAATTAGGAAATTTCAACAAATTTAACTTTGCAAATGCATTTGTTCAAAAGCTGGGTTATTGTCAAATTAAATTTGTTAAAAATTCGTAATTTACGCGGTCAAAAATATTTCACAAATGAAATTTGTCAAAGAAAATCTGGTCGTGTAAAAGGGGCTTTACTCTCCTCCGTGTAAACAGGCCCTAACACGCAAAATATGCCACCGATGTTCATCTTGTGATTGCTTCCTGAGGTTTTGAGTCATTCATAAGATTGTTACTGGAGTCAACCCTTGAATACTCATTCTATATCAATTTCCTTATCGGACAATGTGAAGTGCTATTCTGTTGTTTAGCGCTTTTATTTGTACCATTGCGAAGGGCAGCTTTTAGGCGTATTTGTGTTGATTTGCTTTCTAGTGTTCGCAGTGGACAATTGCACAACCTAGAGTCTGCAAGGGTTTCGATGCCGGGACAACTTGTCAAGTAAGTCTTACTACACAAATAATGTTTGTGTCATCACAGTCATGGGACAAGCACGAAGCAAGAAACACAAGGTTACTCGATACATAAACTGTGTAATTTTCAGGTGTGGAAATGGTGGAGAAACATCCAGTAATTTTGAAAGTGCTACGTTTACTTCACCTGGGTTAGCAGCCATATCGGAAGATTCAGAAGAGACGCTAGCTACGAGCGATGAAAACGAAGTTACCTCGGTATATACCTATATATCTACTCTCTGCATACACTGTACGTTGTAATCAGAAAGACTTCGTGGATGTGCTTACGGCATGTATCAATTATTTAGTAGGCCCGTTCAAGGTATGTAAACATTCATTTTTCTTAGGAGAAATGCGAATACAAGTGGAGGATTAATCTATCAGAAACAGAAAAATATTGGCAAGGTATACTATAATTAGTTTAAAAGGTTATTTGATTAAGGAAAAAGAAACATTTTTTCGTGCGTTTCTATTTAGATATTAGAAATTCTTGTGCTATATTTTTACCAACTGATCACTCTCGTTTTCCCAAGCTTGCATACGTGTTGTTATGATTCTATGGGAACACGGGATATGTTTTCTATTGCTTCAATAGTAATAAAGAGAAATTATGTATTACACCGTTCTATATGATTTGTGAACGTCCAGTATAATTTCAAAGGTTGGTTCATCAACATGTCGCAATTATTTCTCTCGTGCCCAGTTCCAAAACTGCTGCTTGTTGCAGGTAAGGTTCGCAAAATGTTTGTACTAAACCTACAGTAGTCGAATATGTGTTGATCCTCCTCTAGTAATTCTATTCCGCAACCTATCAGTTTATAATATTTGCACTGCTAAATCTAGGTAGAGATCGTTTGGACAAAGAACTCACTGTCGCTCATATACAAGGTAATAATAATACCATTTGTTTTGTGCACGCTTTTTTCTTTAGAAATATGATTGATTAATGATTTATTAAATGTTTAATGAAGCATCGTTTTTCTGCAGGGAAATATCAGCTTCATCTCTTACCAAAATGTGGTCATGCTGTTCACGAAGATGACCCTGACAAGGTTTGCATTTTTAGAATGGTTTGTTGATCTTCGCGGAGAATGGCTGGCCGAAGTGTACATCTTGTCAAAGTTGAAGAAACCCTCGTACCCAGGGTTCCCACTCTTTTGTAGCTTTCAACATCTCGTTCTTTGAGCCCGCGATTTTTAATAACCAAAATATCGTGGGTTCGGAGGACGAGAATGAATGCGTTAAATCTAAAACAAGCATGAGGCGTTTATCAAAAACTTACGTCACCATTTAGCTTTGTAAGGTGCTTTGAGAGCCGCTCTGCTCCGTATTGACTTTATTTCGTTGCATTTTTCAATAAACAATCCTTCAATATCTGGCAGTATATTTCAGCTATGTTTATTTTCATTTGCTTACTATTTGTTAATATTTATTTTCATTTGTTTGCTATTTGTCAATGTTTGTTTTTATATGTTTATTTTTAATCTTTATTTTCATTTGTGTTCTATTTGTAAATGTTTATTTTCGTTTGTTTACTATTTTTTAACATTTATTTTAATTTGTTTACTATTTGTCAATGTTTATTTGCATTTGCATATTTTTATTGATTTTATTGCTGTCTAATCTACCTGCTTTAGCATGCATTCATACACGTTATACATGTATGACTTTCTGCTTTTAAAATTCTTCTTTGGCTTTACACTTACTGTTGTTTCGCAGGTTGCAGAAATGTTAGCTACGTTTATGACGAGGCACAAGCTTGCTGAACCCAAGCAACCATTTGCAAGGTGCGATTAGAATTGTTATAATTATGCCCAAGTATAGAAATGACCATGTTACGATTGATGAAATTGCTTCGTGTATTTCAAGAGTAAGCGTAATCAGTTTCAATCAATTTACGCATCAAGTCTCTCCTCCCAATATAGCCTAGATAGAGAGTCTGGTGGGTATTTTGGAATTCGCAGGCTACCACTGTACGTCCTTCAGATACTTTGAATACAAACATTTAATGCTACTTTATTTATTCAATACTACTACTTGAAAGGGTAGACCTTGAGGTTATCCCTACGTGTATATATACACTTTACGGTTCTAACCAAGTTATCCTAACCTCGAGCTCTCTGTTGGTGTGAAAGTGTGGGATTACATTAAGCAGTTCATTTTCTTTCTTTTGCAGCTACATGCCTTGTTGTTGAAATGAAGATTGAAAGCGCACTGTTCAGGTATTTCACTTTTACAGTACTCCGCGCGTTTGTACGGTGGAATATGCGGCATTTTTAGATATAGAACAAAGGTGCCTTCAGTGATGCAATAGAGAAGAACTGGTGATTTACGTAGTTATTCTCCTCCGCATGATTTCCTTTTTACATCGGAAAATGTACGTACAGCGCATCTGTCAGCTTATTTTTGAGGAATACTTTTTCTCGTCTGTGACTGGTGGTGTGACATACCGAAAATGTGTTTTTAAATTTGAGAGGAATAGATGTCTGCGAATAACAGTTTAAAGAGAGTTGTTTACTACGACTTTTTCGTAACTAACAGTAAATGGTAGTGGAGTCTAGAACACGCAATTCTCCTACAATGAATTTAGTTGTAACTGTGGTTTAAGCTAGGTATAGCTTTTTATTCAACTGCCTCTGGCTTTTACCAAATTGGGCTGTGTTTATTGTCGCGTTTTTCATACGCGCGTTCACCCACTGTACGACCGTACAACTTTAAATTGTATTCAAAAACTCATTAATAATTCATGAAGAAATTTCAAAAGAAGTACATTTTTAATCAGTGTCTTTATGTGATAAAGATTTCTCTTGATTTGCATAAACTTTAACTTCGATTTTCTCAGACTAGATGTTTTGATTTTCAAAATTTCTTTGCCAATGTGGAGATATAACTGAGACGTTTTTGAAGCCATTTAAAACACTTGCAGTACGTGTTTTATCACATATAAAACACTCGACTCGTCTCGTGTCTTTATATGTGATAAAACACTGCTGCTCGTGTTTTACATATTACTTCATAAACTCTTTAACATCCTTTCTCCCGAATTACATGCAGAAACGGAAATGTGTGTCAGAGTCATGCAAATCCTGTCGCTTGATTATGGTAATTCATTTTTAAGTACAATCTGGATCACAAAGCCTAGTTGACATAGATATGGAAGAGTACAATCTCATGAAAATTCACTTGGGGTTTGCAAACTCCTTAATTCTCATAGGCCAAACGGTGGTGATAAACCATTGAAAACTAAAAGACTGGAAAGCTAGCTGAGGCGGTGAATTTGAAGCCAAAAATCTGGGGGAGTCACCAGGTCCCTGTGCAACACACGCGCTGCCATTTGAATGTAGAAGAATACTAACAAACAGTTGGCCAAAAACTGCTTAAAACGAGCTGAAACACTTCTCAAATTTATGTCAATGGAACTAAAACAAAGGTCTAATAACTGTCTTTCATATCAGATCTTTTGCCAAATCTATATGGATAGAAAGTCGTTTTTTGCGCGAAAACGTACAGCCAAGCATGGAGTCGTCACGGCGCCCGAAGTTACACTGGATTCTTTTCCCGGCCTGTTTTATGGGGGTTTTTTGAAGCAATGTTGACTCTTTTTTTCGTAAAGCTTATACACCTTTCATACATAAAACACATAAGGAACCAACACAAACACAGTTTCTTTATAGAAAAAAGTTTTCTCACACCATATAATATTAATGTAAAAATTATGTTTCAAGCTTGCGCACCCGCTGGTTTTCCGACAAAAACACTCGTCACATGAGAAATTCCTCCAGACACGCGGCTTCAACCGATGATAGGCAAGCGTTCCAGTGTTTTAGTTCAGTGTGATAAACTCACTCTCCTTCGTTACGTGTGTTGCTCTTAGAATACTTACAAGGGCACTCCTGCGAGCAACATCTCTCAAGCAGTGCAGTAAATGCAATAATCGCCAAGGTAATTTTCAACATCGCGAACTTAAAAATCTACAACCCAAAAAGCGTAAAATGTAAGCATAAGCATCATGATGTTGGATGTTTCTACTCAGTTCTATGAGCGCTACAGTACATTGGCGGTAGTTACTCATATTATACTTGCTGTAAATATACCTGAGAAATGGAATTGATCAAATCTTTGATTTTACTTCTTAACCCCGCAACTGGTCACGTTGAACTGAGGAGTTTACTTCGAAGCCTGCTAGTATATTCTACCCAGATTCTACCTAGGTAAAATTGATTATGTGAAAAAATCTCTGTGTATCGTCACCAACTGATCCATCTTACTTGTTCCTGTATAACTGAGTCACTAAATGAGACCGCCCACAGGACGATACAGTGCCGCGGCGGCCCCTTTGATTACATAAGTTTCTGCTACTTTCACTACGAGCTGAAAATGTCAGCGCAAATTTAAACTTTTTTATGTTCTCCTTTTAAGAAAGCAGATAAACTCTCGAAGCGGAAACGCAAGTGAATAGTAACAATTAAATTTTTGGCGTTTTTTCTTTGTTTCCCCGTAACAAAACTCTTTAATTTTATTTGTGTTTTAAAACATGGGAGCCATGTTTCTTTCGCACAACAAACATTTGTGTTTCCTTGAAAACTTACAGTTCTGTTCTTTGATTTGTCTGTTAAAACACGAGTAAAACAACTTAATTCTGTGTTGTTGTAAAACAGCTTGGTTTTCTAAGAAAGGACGAGTAAAATCTAAACACTCGTATTTGTAGTTGTTATAGTCATCTTTCAACAAACTATATCAGCACGGCTACCACAATGTGATCCTATACCCCAAACCTTTTACGGCAGATCTCGTGGCGGCAGTCGTACTCGTAGTCAAATCTAAAGCACTCTAATAACTACACTAAAGCTTTTTGAATTAT
>JAODVM010035560.1:0-18865 GCA_025400095.1 Phenganax marumi
AATTATTTCCTTTTAATTCATGCGTAACTTTTTCCTCATGCCTTACCCACCATACATCGGCAAACATCGGCACCGATAAATTACGATATGTACGAACCAGGTATAACCGACTCTCCCCAGTCCTTTTAGGTTCTAGAAAAGGCCAGTTTCCACGGAGGAGAATCATACGCTGTATAGGTCATACTAACTAATTGCAAAATAATAAGTGCTGTCAGAGGGCACTAAGCTCTATTCATTCGTCGGTTTTCAGACATTCAAGTGGGAGTTACAAGGAAGAGCTCTAGTTCCGGAAGACAACCTTGTTGTCCAAGTGAAGGACTGGGAACGCGTTGGCAGAAACAGGTCAGTGTTATCTGGAGTGACGTAATGCTTATTGGAAACTGTATAACCCAGAGTAGTTATATCTCTAGAACAGCGAAACTTGCTTTGAACCTTCCTTCCAAAAAATCTTTTAAAACGAGATGAAAAAGTTGCAAACGTTTTGGAAAATGAAACTATAGTATTTTGTTGTAAAAACAAATTGTAAATATTACTTTCCAGACTTTTGGGAACAGCGACGATATCACTGAAAGACTTGGTACGTAGTGACTGCAATGCCATGGAAGTTGACGTCCACCTTCTGGATGGCAACCAAAGAACAACACAGGTAAATTGCATGTGTTTTGAATTCCGCAAGTATTAAAACCAATTATCTGCGATAGAGAGGGAGATTTCCATATTAGAAAACGTGTTCAACTGCACATTATAATAAATTGTTTATTTTCTTTAGGCCAAGCTTTTTATGAAGTTGGAGTATATTCCTCCCCAGGCTGCTAAAGACGAGAACGTGGAGGAAGGAGGTGTAGGGAATGGCGAAGGAGAGCAAGAGACTGGGCTTGAGGGTGCTGGAACATTGGGGTAAAAACAGGACTCAAGACTAAGATACATACATACATACACTTATACACTTATACTAAGATACATATACTTGTACATGTACAACTATTTCATCTGCGCTATTTTTGCAGGAAGGGCGGGAGACGAAACCAACGTAAAGCAAGATATGAACTATCAGACAAACCACAAGATTTCCAGGTGCTGAGTTTAATAATTTTGAAAAAATATAAATACATTTTTATTTCTACGCATTTTTCAATCATGCAGGTCCGCATCAAAGTTATAGAAGGTCGTCAGTTGCCTGGCTTAAATATTCATCCTGTAGTACGAGTGAGCGTGTCTAATCAAGTGAGACAAACTCGAGTGAAAAAATCGACAAATAAACCTTATTATAACGAAGTATGTCCATCTTTTTATTACTGAAATGGCGAGGATTTAATTAGGCTTCATACTAACTCATATTTCATCAAGATGATGTAACGAACTGATTGGTTATGTGAACATCACAGAAACATACAAAATGTTTGATAAAAACTGAAGAATATTTCCTTTTTTCAGATATTCTTTTTTAATTTTCAAATGGTGCCGTCCGCACTTTTTGATGAAATTATCTCATTTGAGGTAGACTTTTTCTTCTTCAATTTCTTAGCATATCCTCCAGAATGTTTGAACGAAATTCTCTGGTATTTCTTTCGAAAGTATTTCTTAAAATTTAGGTGTTCAATTCAAGAAAACTTAGAGCAAACGCGCTGATTGGGTTTTTCAAGGTAATTATTCATCTCTAATCCTTATACATGAGTTTTTTAGAACTTAGAAATACTCAATGCTTTTGATTGAAACCTGAATAACTTTCAACTTTGTTTAGTTGGATGTTGGAATGGTCTATGATGAATATGGTAAGCGTACTGATCTATCTTTTGTAACTGGAATCGAATTTGTTCGGAAATACGGTCAGGAGTAAGTTGCTCATGAAATGACTGAGTGTTACGAAACTTATCCTTAGAGCACGCAGTTGACAGAAAATGGATTTTGCTCACTGATCCTGAAGATAAAATGGCGGGTGTCAAGGTTGGTTCTCGGTCTTCGTGCTTTAATTCATCTATCTTGTAGAGCAACTGGACATCTTGTGCCGAGCATCTTGTATTTTTCAGGGTTATTTGAAGACTTCCATGTGCGTTCTAGGACCTGGCGACAAAGCTCCGGTAAGATCACAGCATCTTTTTTCCCCTCCGCATAATGTTACTATGTATTTTAGAATTGGTTGTCTTTTAGTCGATGGAGGATGTAGTCTTTGCAGATGAGAGCTGTGAGGATGTGGAAAGGTATTTTAAATATTTTGAAGACAAACTTTTACTGAGTTTTTTGTAGATACGTTTCATGTTGTATCGATGAATTGAGATCAGTGCATAATTTTTAGTAATCTGTTGTGCCCTTCTGGTGTAATGTTGCGTCCTGGAATGTTTTCCCTCAAAGTTTACAGAGCTGAAGATATTCCGCAAAGTAAGATCTTATTCTGATATTCTCATACTTTTGCTAATATTAGTAAACTGACATTTGAAAACCTCAGAGAACGAAAGGTTCGACTTAATGCAGTTT
This sequence comes from Phenganax marumi, assembly GCA_025400095.1. Classification (NCBI taxonomy): domain Eukaryota; kingdom Metazoa; phylum Cnidaria; class Anthozoa; order Malacalcyonacea; family Clavulariidae; genus Phenganax; species Phenganax marumi. Next base: position 2,473 of record JAODVM010035560.1, read on the forward strand.
ATTATTCCAATGAGCTATAAATCTACTTTCTGTTTTGTTTAGTGGACTCTGGATTTGCGCAAGGAATTAAAAAAATTTTGAGCGTAGGAGAGGTGCTGATCTGTAATTTGTACTTGGCTGCTTGCTACAATTTCTTAATCATTAACGTTTGTAAACGTTCTTTCACTAAAGGAACAGAAAGAATTAGTCGACCCTTATCTCGTGTTTTCTTTCGCTGGAAGAAAGGTTTGTTCAGAGAATGCACTGCAGTTTTCCGTTACGATTGTACATACTTTATAAAACCAGATTCGTCATTATAGAATTTATCTGATGGCAAGGAGTATAATGTTTGTCTATCATCTTTTTTTTAAGAGAAAAACTCGGACACATTACAATTCAGATCACCCGGAATTCAACCAAGAACTACATCTGCCTTTTAAAGTAAACTCAGTTTTTTCTTGCCTTTTTCATTATACATTTTATTTTATTTTTTATTTTTTAAACATATCTATTCTCTACTAATCCATATATTTCTTTAGTTTCCATCGATGTGTGAAAGACTGAAACTGCAACTATTTGATTGGTATAAGCTTCATTTCACTTTAAACCTGAATTTATCAAACTCTCCAGTTTTCCCAGTAATGTAATTTTAACTGAAATGTTCATTCGGTACTCTCTCAGGGATCGTTTAACAAAAGACGATTGCATCGGGACAGTTCATCTTCCACTGTCGCAGATTTCTGGGCAAGGCGGAGATGGTACAACACATATCATGCAGTACTGTTCACAATATATCGTGAAATGTGAGATTTACTGCAATTGTGTTGTTTCTAGGATTTTTACCAACATTTGGTCCATGTTTTATCAACTTCTACGGCTCCACCAGAGAATACAGCGACCTGCCTGATGAGTACGACGAACTAAACATGGGACAGGTTAGCTCGCACCAATGATATTTCATCCAAGTTAAATGTGAGTTTTTTTTTAACTGTCTGGTGTCTCCTTTTAGGGTGAAGGTGTGGCTTACCGAGGTCGGCTGTTGGTCGAACTCGAGTCGGCATTAGACTGTAAGATTGATGAGCCTGTTGAAGATATTCAAAGCACGGATATTGTTAGGATTCAGGTTTGCTGTTTATTTCCTTTAGATTTTGCTAGTGCTTTTGTTTTTATCTTGTTTTCCTGCTTTCAACTATGATGAGGTCAAGGGGTAGCGTATCATCCACCGTCTTTCTTTCTTGATGTTGTTTTAGTCTTTCCTGAGAAGGAGAAAGTTTAAATTGTTCGCGTGTTTCTTGGAAGCATTAATGATCAGCATCCAAGATTCTCCTGTCGAGTTTGAAGTGAGCATTGGTAAGTTGCTTGGGGACCCCCGGGGTACGTGCCAACATAAATGACACTCCAAATACTATATTAACCAAAATAGTCCTTTATCGTACAATGAATATCCGTTGCATATTTCTTTCAGGTAACTATGGAAACAAGCTTGATAAATCGGTGGCACCATCATCGTCAACAACTCCTCCGACAAACGCGATATTTGACGGGTGTCACTACTATTATTTGCCCTGGGGTCACACGAAGCCATGCATATCTGTTGATAGTCACTGGGAAGATATCTCATTTCGTCTCGATCCTCTCAATGTTTTGCTTGATTTGTGTGAGAAATTGGTAGGCGCAGAATCTAGAAAGTACAAGATACAGCGGCTAGTTATATTGCTTCAAGTGCGAAAAGTTAACTAGTCAATTTAATCCTTTCAGGAAGGAAATATTGAAAAGGTTACTCTGAGTTTAGAATCAAAGGACTCGACTGCTGAAACAGCAATTTTACTCATTCAACTTTTAGACGATTTGATCCAGGATTGCAAGTGAGGTTTTTGCTTTTCCTAAAGAAGAAAAAAAGTACTTTTTTAACTCTTCCGGTTTTGTTTAGGAAACCATTGCCCTCCGTCAACGTGAAAACTCCTGGAGTTAATGAACTTGATATCCACCTACATGAAGCTCGAGTGTTGGAAATGGTAAATCATTGAAACCTGTGGTGAAGTCTTCACTTTTTAAAACAAAAAAGCTTTCAAGCTTGTTCCATCGACAATCGTTCTATATTTTCTCAGCTTTCAATCAGCGAGGAAGCGTCAAGACTTCGTGAAAGTGCAACGGATATCGTTGAAGCTCTGGGTGAGATCAGTGGATTCCTGGTTCGTCTTAAAGACATCGCCATCGAGGTACAATAAATCATTATCCATCAAAGGACAATTCCTGTGTATGTTCTATCACAACGTTTCTTGTTTTTATCTAGCCTCAAAACTCAATTCCTGACGTGATTGTCTGGATGTTGAGCGGCAACAAGAGAATTGCTTACTACAGAATTCCCGCTTATAAACTCCTCTTCTCGAAGAATAAAGCGGCGAAAGGGAAATACTGTGGAGAGGAATTGGATGTAATTCTTAAAGTAAGACTTTGGAAGATATTGAAAAGATTACAAAGTATTTGTTGCATTTTCAAACGGCTTCGTCGGGGTTTTTTTTGCAGTATCCGGGAAAGAAAGGCAAGAATATTGAGGATTTCCCTGAAGTGCCGGCTTACTTGCGAGTTATGATTTGGTTTGGTTTGGAGGAAGATCAGGTGGACTGGACCAAGCGCGATGACGTCGAAGGAGATTTTTCTGTTTTTGCTGAAACTGTAAGTTGCCTCGCTTCAAACTCATTGACCGCTTGCAGGTAGAAACTGAAATTGAAGTTGTCGAATGTTTTTTTTCCTTAAATTTCAGTATGAGAATCAAATATATGTGCTAGGCTCTTGGACATCGAAGGGATGTCCTCGTCCTGGTTTTTCCAACGCCAGAGGAGACGTAAGTTGTTGATTGATGTAAGTTGGGTCTCTGCTATGTATAATATATATTTTCTCATTCTCTTTTAGCTTGCTCTTCCAAAATCGTGTTTCAATCCGCCGGAAGGTTGGAATTGGGAAGGTGACTGGTTTATTAGTCCTGAACTCAGGTGAGATGATCTAAACTCTATAGTTCTACATCCAAACATCTTTCAAATTGTAGTATGTTTTTTTTAGTTTATGTTATGATCGTGATACTGGTCATAAAAGTTTTCTGGAAGATGCTTTTGAGAACGAATCTCGCGTGCCTGGGACGGCCTGGGTAGCAGCCGTACCTGAGTGGACTGACGTGGTACGTAGAACCAAAAAGGAAGGGTCTCCGAAATTGACCAAAAACACTTCATTTCACCAAGCCTACCCTTCTTTGATACTCGTGAAATTCATGTAATGATTTTTCATTGTTAATGTAGAAGAGTGACGCCATCATGCCACGGCAAGAGATCCAGTGTCCTGCTGGTTGGACGTGGACAAGTGAATGGAAGATTGATCTGAATAGAGCTGTGGATGAAGAAGGTAAATAGATTTCCTAACACTGGGCAGTTTTTATGCTTGATTGTCATGCTGTACTCTGGTGAGCTGTACAGTGAGTATATCTGCTTTCTGTCAGGATGGGAGTACACAGTAGAAGCAACGTTAGCTACTTATGGCCCAGTTGAGAAAGTTTATCATTTGTGTCGAAGACGAAGGTGGATTAGAGAAAGAAAATTTGTGAAGGAAACGAAGAAAGAATCTGATGTATGTTTCAGTTTTGTGTCGAGAAACTGTTTGAATGTGGGCTACCACTTTATTAATTCCTATCTCCGGAAAAACAAGCTTCGCATTGAACTCATTACAATCTTCTCCAGGCCAAAAGTAAGCAACTTCAAAAAGAAGGCTGGGAATATTCGACTGTCTTTACTACTCGTTTTCATGCCACCAACCGCAAGATGGATCTTGTCCGACGTCGTCGATGGCATCGGAAGATGACGCAGTTTATACCAAGTGCACCAGCGGTCTTTCATATCAGCAGTCCAGAGGTCAGTTAAAAATTTATGAGGACGCATGCCTCAAAAAAAACCCCTTGAAAAAGCCTGCAGTAAACGAAGTAGCATGTTCCAAAAAATTTAAATGTCAAAGTATGTCACTTGAAAATTCCTTCGTCTTCTGCAGCTAAAAAACGTAAATGTTGTTTTCCTAATCAGGGTAAAGATCAATCTCCGATGTTGAATGCTCCGAGAATGTTCATTACGTTTGAAAGTGAGATTTTTTATTTTGTTTCTTGTAGTTTATTTTTACATTGCTTGACCTAAAATTTTATCATTTAGAACCTCATAAATATCAACTACGAGCTTATGTTTATCAAGCCAGAGATCTCATTCCTTCTGATTCGTCTGGGCTGTCGGGTAACTTGCTGCAAAAATTTACTCATCCAGCTATTACTGAAATGAATAGTTCTAGTATTGCCCCTTGATAATACACGAACGGTTTGTTAACCGTCTGTGTTAATCTTTACTAGACCCATACGTTCGTGTGTCGTTTGGCAACTCAAGTCAAGCTACAGAAATATTGATGCAGACTTTGTGTCCTACATGGGATGAGACTTTGATATTTGAAAATGTTCCTATTTATGGCAACATTGAAGAAGTTCAGGAGAATCCACCTCATGTCGTACTCGAGTTTTTCGATAGAGACAACGTCGTATGTTGTGATATTTTTATTTTATTTCATTTTCCAAGTGATTAAAATGATCAAACTCATCTTGTTGTTTGAAATCTCAGGGAAAAGACGAGTATATTGGTCGCACAATAGTAAAACCAATAGTAAAACTGAACGGAAGTGAACCTCCTTCGCCTCAACTCTTGTGGTACGATATTCAAAAGGGCGACGAAGAAGCAGGAGAGATGCTCGCGGCGTTTGAATTGTTTCTCGTGAGTTTCCAAGAATACGACATTAATTTTTCATTCCAGTTAATTTCATTTAGTCGTTTCCTGTGTTGCTAGGATGAAGGTGCAGATCTGCCGTTCGCTCCCCCCTTGAGAAATGAACTGTACTTGGTACCGAGTGGCGTGCGACCTGTTTTGCAGAGAACAGCGATTGAGGTGTGACATCTTAAGTTTGCTTGCGCACAACATCTCGTCTTGAGCTTGTAAATTTTCTTGCCTATATATATAATAGTACGAATTCTACAGTTTTACATGTCAATATTTCCAGGTGTTATGTTGGGGTGTACGAAGCATGAAAAAATATCAACTAGCGACTGTTTCTTCACCAAGTATTGAGTTTGAAGTTGGAGGGCATATCATTGAATCTACAGTCATCACAAACACAGCCAAGAATCCGAATTTTGATGACCCGCTTTTCTTTTTTGATATCGTAAGTTTTTGTGGAAGGGATCGCTCGAATATCTTTGCACCATTCCAACAAAGTTTATGTTGTAGTATTTGCCGCGAGAAGAACTGTACATGCCTCCAATGAATATAAAAGTTCGTGATAATCGTTCCTTTGGAAGAAAACCAGTCGTTGGTTTGTGCAGTATGAAGACCTTGCAACGTTACAGACGAGAGCCGCGTGATCACGTGGATGGACTGGACTCACAAGGTTTGTCTTCAACGGATAACTTGTTGGATTCTTGGGATTTGTTCGTTTGTAAACTACGCGTTCCAGTTATGAAGAGAAACAGGCATTTTTCTACTACATTCTGTCGTTTGTGTTTCAGAGTCTGTCATTCCGTCCAAGTCAGGAACTCACGTTCTCGAAATTAAAGCTGAAAAAAAGCGCAAGGTTTCTTTCACTTCAGTTTTTTAATGAAGTACAGCAAAATGTCGCTCCTAAGTATTCCCCATTTTCCCACATGCTCTCTTTAATAACTTCGAGGTAAATTTACCGGATGAAAATAGTTTTCGTGTAAATAAAAATCTTTTCAGAAGCACGATTCTGAAGAAGACTTGGACTGGTGGTCGAAATATTACGCCTCCACCGGAGAACTGGCGAAGTCTGGAAACTACTTGGAGAAAGGATATGATAAGATCAAGGTGACACAATGACGGAGTTCATGGTAAGCTTCATTTAAACCGCATTCGTTATTTGCTTGTTATTTTCACTGCAGGTTTATGCGAGTGAGCTAGAAGAATGTGCGTTGTTTGAAAAGTTTGAAGATTTCGTTCAGACATTTACAATCCGTCGAGGAAAAAGCAGAACCCGGGAAGACAATGATGAACACGTAGTCGGAGAATTTAAGGTCCGGAACAAAGAAAGTGTAATTGGTGCGCGTGAAACGTGAGGTCAGTTCCTTAATTATATTTCACTTTTAGGGGACATTCAGAGTATATTCACTCCCAAATAACCCTAAAGATCCCCTCCCTCTCAAGTATCTACATCATTTACCCCCAAGTTGCCCTGTGGAATGTACGATACGAGTCTACGTCATCAAGGTAAAGTGAACAAAACTCGTTCAATATTACCATAAAAATCTTTTGCTCTCATGTCTCAATGCCGAAGCGAATCTTTAGACTTTCCTAAAGCCCAATCCTTTTAAACTTTTTGTGGTTCAGTTTTTCTGTGCAAACGTGGGATTAATCTTTCTTTCAGGGCATCAATCTACAGCCAATGGACGCAAATGGCTTGGTAAGAAAGTGTTTTCAAACACCATACTGTGAATAAAGCGTTCATTTGTAACTTAGTTTCACTAGTTTATATTTAATGTACGTGTGTTGTCTATTTAAGGCTGATCCGTATTTGGTGGTAGAACTTGGCAAACAGAAGATCAATGATCGCGATCAATATGTTCCTAATTCACTCAATCCACTTTTTGGAAGGTGTGCGTCTGTCTTTACGAAACAATATCGTTAGAAATGAGCTAACGCTAATGAAATGTTTAGGATGTTCGAATTATCTGCGACTCTTCCAATTCACAAAGATCTTTGTGTAAGAGTCATGGATTACGACTTGGTCTCGCGTGATGATGTCATTGGCGAGACAGTGATTGATTTAGAGAACAGACTTCTATCAAGTCATCGGGGGACCTGTGGTCTGCCGGAGACTTACTGTGTGTAAGTATCACTAGAGTAATTCAGCCTGACAGAATCTGTCAATTCACATCCGAGGTTGCTTATGGGATTGCTTCATTGTTCATTCATTCAGATCTGGAACTAACCAATGGCGAGACTGCAACACCCCTAAAGAGATCCTGGCAACCTGGTGCGAGAGTCAGGGCATTGCTAAACCACATTACATTGGTAACACTCAAGTTGTAATCAACCAACAGACATATATACTCAGCGACTTTGGTGAGTAGATGAAATTAGACGTTTTCCAGCAAATACTTGTGAGGACTGACGGTCTTGTCTGATCTGGGAAAGTTGAAAGGCTGGGTTTGTTGCTGTAAGATAAATTAAAGAGTGATAATCGAAAAAAAAAACAGAGAGTAAATAATGATGTACTTAAAATGAAATTTGCAAAGAAAAACTTGAAAGGAAATTCTTTTTTAAAAGAGTATCTTTCTTTCAGAACGTGGTCTCGCGGTTCATTCTCATATGGGAGCACCAGATCAAAGATTAGCTCTACATGTTTTGAATTCTCTCAATGTTTATGTCCCAGAACATGTAGAAACTAGACGACTCTATAATCACATTCAACCGAATATTGAACAGGTAATCTACACTGAGGAAACGCGCGCTGTTCATTTTCTTAACACTGACCTTTTCATAATGATATGAAATTATGAAAGCAGACCAATGTATCTTGAACATGTTGTAACGGGAACTGCTCGTTATCTTTTATTTCAGGGAAAACTTCAGTTGTTTGTCGACATCTTTCCTAAACATCTTGGAAGTCCTGGGCCACCGTTCAATATCAATCCACGGAAGCCTAGCAGGTTGGCAGTCAAAGCTAGCCATGCTTCTAGAGTGTTTCTTTGGATGTTGAAATATTTTGTGTTGCATAGCTATGAACTCCGCGTGATTGTTTGGAACACCAGTGACGTAATTTTGGATGAAACTTCCATTACTGGAGAACAAATGAGCGACATTTATGTGAAATGGTAGGTTTTCAAAACATTTTTCTACATTTTATTTTAGATATTTAAATATGTTTTCTATATTTGTAGTTGGATAGCCGGCATCAATGAAAAACAACGCACTGATGTGCATTATAGGTAAGACAGAGCGTTTCACGTATTATGTGGTATTTGGAAAGATTTTAAAGGAGGATTCTTGAAAACGTGCAGAAGGTTTACTTTTCAAAGAACTGTGACGCAAATTCTTGTTGACATTCTCCGATTTTCAGATCCCTCGACGGTGAAGGAAATTTCAACTGGAGGATGGTGTTTCCATTTGATTTTCTGCCAGCGGAGAAAATCATGCTGGTCAAAAGAAAGGTAGTTATCTTGATAAACATTGCAATAGCAATAAACAAAATTGAAAAAAGTGTTTGCGGTAGTTCTAGGCCGTTGTTTAAAGTTTTTCGTATTTTTAGACTCACTTTTGGAGTTTAGACTGTCGTGAAGAACGCCTTCCTCCAACTTTGGTTGTCCAAGTTTGGGACAATGATTCATTCTCGCCCGATGACTTCTTAGGTCAGTTTACAAATTTCTGAATTTATAAGCAATAGCAACCTTTATATCGATCAAAACTTTCACCTCAGGTTCTGCTGAGCTCAACTTGAACAATCTTACGAAACCCGCGAAAAAAGCAAAGAAATGCGGGCTTCATCAACTACCTGACTTGGAAGACGCAAAGTTTCTGAGCAGTCAGAATGAAGAAGTGTCTTTATTTGAACAAAAGAGAATGTATGGTTGGTGGCCAGTGGTTGGAGAGGAAGGAGATGAAAGGATACTAGCGGTGAGCTCTTTACAATCATCTGGGTTTGGTGCATTTTCACTAAGTATTTTGGCAATTACTACCTGTGATGCACGAATGTGTTGCTAATGTTTTAAGGGTAAAGTTGAGATGTCGCTCGAATTGTTGTCATCTGAAGAAAGCAAAGCTAAACCCGCTGGCCTGGGAAGAAATGAACCGAATACGAACCCAACACTTGAAGAACCAAAGTAATTTGATATATTCGTAAAGTGTCGACGTTTGAATATCTATTCCCCATTCATTTATCTCTCGCCTTCACTATTTTTAGTCGTCCAGCAACCTCATTTCGATGGTTCACCTCGCCCTGGAAATCGATTCGTTACATCATCTGGCGAAATTACAAATGGTACATCATTGGTCTCATTCTCCTCATTCTGTTGCTACTTATTGTCGGCATATTTGTTTATTCAATGCCGGTAAGTGAAACTTCTCTTTAGAACAAAATGACTCGATAAAAAAGTTTTTTTCAATCTGTGAGCTTTCGGGTTGGGACAAAAAGTAATCAAGAAACGACGCAAGAATTTTCTGCCGTGCTTAAATTCAATAACTGGAAGATATTTTTTATCTCAACAGGGGTACAGCGTAAAGAAGTTATTCAAAGTCTAACAAGAGCAGTCAAGAATAAGAAGACTTTGTAGAATTGCTGAGCAACACTCACTGATTTGTAATAGTAGCAATACGACAGCATTCATGCTTTTACTTATTATTTTGCACATACGTTTGATCACAATATTAGCATAAAATTTTCCTTTCACTAACCTATAAACTATGTCTATGTACTACTCTTTATTGGAATTGCAGGGGGATAGCAAACGCTAGTAGCTACCTTTCTGCTAGCAACACAAGAGTGCTAAAAATTTCAGAAGTGAAAATGAAGTTTGGAAAACTAAGATTGAAATAACAAAATTCCAAATAAAATGTGAGATAGAGTGGTGTAATCTAATCACGGACGATTACGAAAAAGCAGGATCAAGCTGACTGCCACCTGTTCTCGTTCGAACGCTTCATCGCCTCTCATGCCATGGCGGAACTTTAAAACAAGCAAGTGCTTTTGTTTTCAAGTATAATCATTCTTTATTGTGATATTTCAAATCTCTTAATACACAAATCCATGGAGATCGTTGTAAGACGAAAATTTAAAAGTTCTTTTCTATTGAAATTCTTGTTTCGATAACTCATAGCAAGCATTAACGGTTACAGATGGTTTTGGCAGCGTTTAGTCTTTGGAATATATTGTTTCACTGAGTCCTAGATTAATGATCTTGAAACAAAATAGGACTCACTGCATGTGCGGTTACTGTGTGGCACCGTCTGACGACGTGACAGCTTCACGACAAGTTCCTAATCACTTTAACGTCATTACTATGCTAACATATTTCTCACCAAAAATATTCTTACTTTTTCAGTCTTTTCTTTTACATTCGTAGTGACATCGCTAATTAAAACATTATCTTACAGTGAAATGCACTCGAAGAAGTAACTGTCAAAATGGAGGAAACACCAAATGGTAGTCAGAGAAACAATGAGACAAACGCAAAACTTCCGAATGACAGTTTACCAACGTTGGAGCAGAATCAAAAAACAGCCACCAATGAAGGAAAAAAACTGGAAATCAAAGAAAGAGTACCTGGCGAAGCTGGCGAAGTAAACAAGGAAGCTGACTTTACATCGAAACATCGTGAAAGAAAAAAATCAAAACTATTCGAATCTTCGAGACCAATATGTTTTCAAGGCATTCCAAAACGCTACGTGTTGCTTTTCTTACTTTTCATGGGTTTTGTTAATATTTATGGATTGAGAGTAAATTTAAATGTCGCATTGGTTGCTATGGTGAATAATCGTACGTACACACGAAATGGTGTATCTGTCAAAGAACCAGCAGAGTTTCACTGGAATTCGAAGACGCAAGGTATTCTGGATACTCGAGTGTCCGTTACTGACTTTGTCGTGATCACTTTCTTGTTTTTATGGTCAGGTATTGTGTTAGGATCATTTTTCTACGGCTACTGGGCTTTGCAAATTGCTGGTGCATGGATTGCGATGAAACTGGGGGGCACTCGAGTATTTGGGTATGGAGTGTTGCTTGCTGCTCTGCTCACACTTCTTACTCCTGTAGCAGCAAGATACAATGTTGCTGCTTTGGTTGGAGTCCGCATCTTTGAAGGACTGTTTTTGGTGAGTGCTATAGGTAACGTTTTCTCAGCGACGTTCCGCCTTTATTGATCGAGTTGGTTTTAATCCTAGGGTGTCAGTTATCCATGTAATCACGTTATTTGGAGCAAATGGTCCCCTGTGTCTGAACGAAGTACATTGGTCACTGCTTCCATTGCTGGTGAGAAATTTTTCCACTTCAGTATATTCTATTAGTTGGACTTCGTGCGCAAACATGACTATCAGGACTGAGTGTCGAAAAATTTCTATCATTCCAGGCGCAGCCGTTGGTAACATCGTTGCTCTTCCTGTGACTGGTTTGCTTTGTAAATATGGATTTGATAGTGGCTGGCCTACTGTCTTTTATTTTTTTGGTAATATTTACGCATTTATTACGTTTCAGAAAAGTTGGTTTCTGCCTAAAGTGATCTAAGTTTTCTTGCAGGCAGTACAAGCATTCTATGGTATATTATTTGGGAGATATTTGTGTATGAATCTCCCGCGGTTCACCCTACAATATCAGAAAGTGAGAAGAATTATATTGAAAAAAGTATTGCCGATCAAAAGATTGATGTAAGTTGATTAAAAGTAGTGCTGCCACTGAAAATCGATGTTCTTGGATGGGAATTTGATAAAATTCGGCGTGCCTCCTTACTAACTGTTATCTGTCATTTCAGAATGATTGTCCTCCCTGGGGCAAAATATTGACGTCAGCTCCCGTTTGGGGAATCAATATCGGGCATTTCGGGGCTTGTTGGGGCTACTACACGCTGTTCACAGAAATGCCAACATTTCTTAAAGATATCCTCCATTTCGACATCAAACATGTATGTGATCTGGCAGCAACTTCGCCTATTTGATATGACGAATTTCTTCATCATGCAAAACCGTTAAATGCTGCATTTCTTTAGATGGGTTTTCTTGCTGCCTGTCCATATTTGCTCAAATCAGTTCTTGGTCCTCTCGCTGGTCTCTCTGCAGATTTTCTCATTAAATACAAAATAATGTCAATAAGAAACGTCCGAGCATTGTACTATGCTGTAGGTTGGTGAAATCGAAGTATTTTATCATAAATGAAAACAAGATTGTCTAAATTTTTCAACCTCGTTTAGGTTGTGTTTTTGCAGGCATATTTATCGTGGCAACAAGTTATACGTCCCAGCGTCATTTGTGTGTATTATTCCTTGTTCTTGGGGTCGGATTTTCTGGTATAAACGCGACGGGCTATGCTGTCAATCATCTGGATATTGCTCCACATTATGCTGGATTATTGATGGGTCTCTCAAACACCTTTGGTTCTATACCTGGTTTTCTAAGCCCCATGCTTACAGGACATATTGCACATTCTAAGGTATGGCTGCGGTCAGTCTAGTCTCCAGGTCTCTTGACACCCTTGCTCATAAGTCATTACTATGTATAAGAGATAGGCCTGGAAACAAGACCGCACTTTGGTGGCCAAGTCTATGTTTGTTTCTGTTTCAGGATCCTGAAGAATGGAAAATAGTCTTCTGGATAACATTAATAATATATGTGGTCTCCTCGCTACTTTACGCCATTCTTGTCTCGGGAGATAAACAACCTTGGGCTGACAAGGAACAGACTTGATTCGGTTTTTTTATTGCGCCGTAAATACCATGAAGAGTGTTTACTGACTGTTTTGTTTATGATAATACCGACAATTGATTATCGTATTTTCAACCAATCAGCGTGTTGTATTTGAGTCTATGATTTGAGTAGTGCAGCTCTTTGGCGGGAAAAACTTTTTTTAAGCATTTCTGGCCAAAGTTTCAACGTTTTTCTACAAATTTCGACAAGTTAAACTAAACATTTTGTTGTATGAAGCATCAATAAACCAGAAACAAACGTTTCTTTATCAGTGAATACATTTAAAAGCAAAGAGCCACATTATAAAGAAACTTACAGAAAAAAACGAAATGCGAAGATTGTATCCACGAATACACAACGTGACGAAGAGTTTCCGGAAATATTAATTTTTTGCCTTTAGACTAGCAAGCGTTTAACTAACTTTGTTTTTTGTCTTTTATAGGAGACTTTTCGTACTCCGTTGGAATTCTGATGTATAAAGATGCCTGCTGCATTTCAAATGGTAGGTTTTTGGGTAGATTTTAAATTTAAAAACTTATCTGTGCTTGCTCACAAGCAGAAAATAAGGATACATGAGATGTCCTTGTTCCAATCTCTGTCTGTTTCTTTTTCTCAACTAGCGATTGATTGACCTTAATCAATATTCATGGCAATGACACACCAAGTAGTATACTTCTTTGTCGTCACAGCTTGGAAGTGGCTTGGAGTAGTAGTGTACTAAACTCATTGCATGTGCAATTTGAGTCTACAGGGAATAATTACAATCATTTTACACGTAGATGTGAGATTGATTAGCCTTTTGTTACGTCACGTAATAGCTAACGTCAGCTGTGACGTCAGGGATGTCATGAGCGCGCAATTGAGCGCGCGTTCCCAGGACTAAACACCGAAGCCACGTGACTTTCTGACCACGGCAACCATGGCAACCTTGATGGCGACCTGGGGATTTCAATATGGCGGCCAATTTCTGTCGAAAATGTTCAATGAACTAATACATTTTCTGATGGATTTTTTCGCTGAATAGCACGAACATGAGAGGAAAACGTATTCAAAAAGACGTATATACGCCAAAAGTGGACAATAATAGTTAGTACAGGTCTACAAAGCGAAGAAATATGTCCTATCTAAAATCAAAATCGCGACCTATAAAATATGACAAAGCTTCAATACTTTGTAGAAAAGAGTATGAAAACTTATCAAAAAAGTCGAAAGAAAAGTACGAGAGTTTAAAAAATGATGCAAAGACAGAGGCGTTGCTTCGCAAAGATGTTCCTGCTCCATTTTTTGCTCCAAAAATTCAACCCAGAACTGACGAAGTTAAGTCAATAAATATTGAGACAGAGTGTGGTGTTCCAGTTTCACGAGGCAACGAAGATAAAGCGAAAAAGAAAGAGAAAAAACGACAGAAAAAAGAAGATTTAAAAACGAAGCCTCGTCTGCATGAAAAAGGAGTGGTGTCGATACGTCCTGATAATCATGATCTTAAAGTTGTCATGCAGGGCAAGAAAATAAGACAAAAAGTTGAAGAGAAAAGTCCTTTTGAACAGGAGAAGGTGAATATATTTTTCAGCATCCCATGAGCTGTGGAAATTAGGTGTGTTACAAATCCTATCTCTTCCATTTAGCTTGAAAGTCTTATTGATTATGCTGACATATTTCAACCAGCATCTTCTTTCAACTTCTCAACAAATGAAAATCCTGTAAAGTTTGCTATAACAGGATCTCAGAATACATCCATGCCAGTTTCCTTGGCAAAGAGAGTACCTCAGAACAAAATTGGAGGTGAACCATGTTGTGGTGCTAGTAAACATGAGTTTGAAGATAATGAGTTATTCATCATGCCATGGTAAATACATATTTATTTGTAAAAATGAAATGCTTGGTAGCCATATCAAAATTTCATCCAATAAAGGAAGCTTGCTGCACAAATCATTATTATATCATTGTTTTGAAGGTCTTCAGAAGAGACAATGAAATCGTCTCTAGATTCATCCAATGGAAGAACTTCAATAGCAGAACAAAGCTCAGATCTAGCAGACGACTCTGCGTTCAACCGTATTTTAACAGAATTTCCCTCTGAAGTTTCTCAGGGCATCCAAATGAACTTGGAGCAGGTGACAAGTGAGACTGTTGGTCAAGGAGAATTTGCAGAAACACCTCTTTCATCTCCAATAAATATTCCATTGCATCCACATAAAAACACCATGGATGTCTCTCTGTTTTCTGATGATAACATTGAAGAACGGCACTCTCCTGGCAAAGATGATGAAGAAATGCTGCTTTCCTCTGGGAAAGATCTTGAAGATGTTCCATTAGATTCTGAAAAACCAGACATCAATGAGAAGTTTTGTGAAGTGGAGAAACTAAGTTTGGGAGAGTCTCGTCAAGAAACTCTAAAAGATGCTGCAAAACAGTTGGTTGAGGTGACATAACTTGCATTTTGTCTCCCAAAGTTCTTTTCTACGTGGCTGAAAATAGAGTTTGTTTTCAGGAGGAAGAGATTTTGGCTACAGAAAAACAAGGAAGTCTTAAAGCAGTTGTAAATAATGTTGATCATCATGAGCAACACGTTGTTGAAGTATTACCAAATGAAATAAAAGTTGGTCTTCTCCAGTCATCTTTGCATGTGTAGTTTGGTGTTCTTATCTATTCAGTGTGAAAACTTTGCGTGCATGGTTGCAGTACATTGATGTGTTACTTTCTCTCCTTTGCAGAATTTGTTGCTGCCTCTGGAGGCGACAACAGCTGACATCATGAATGTCTCAGGCACGACAGCGAAACTTATTGATAGAGCATGCACTGAAACGATTTTATCTAGATCTCCAACTGCAGTGACGTTTCAGTCAACTTGGCCTGACAAAAGGGTTTTGGTAGGAGTTCATTTTCTTATGCAAGATCATAGACATCAATCGTAGGATTCGGGTTTTTGGCCTAAGTTTATATATTTTTTTATTTTCTAGGAAGATGAGAAACCAGGTTTGAAAATCCACCGTTTTTGTTCTAAAACCGACAGCATAGAACTTCCAGCGCATCTTACCCGTATCTCCAGGGATATGCATACTGTAGACAAACATAGAGTGCTTTCTGAACGCTATGGACATTTACAGGTACTGCTGTACTTTAGTTGTAAACCACAGCACTGAGTAGTCGCGTCTTCTTCTCTACAAAGTTCTTGAGCTGTTTTCTGTGATCATTTGTCTTCAAATTTTCGTATCCAAAAGGGTTATTTAATATACCACAGAGTAGCTGTTTGTTTTTCCATAGGAGTTGGTGGTTCCTTTTGCGCATGCCGCATCGGAAGACGTGGCACATTTCTCGTCGCCGCAGGATATCAAGTATGATTCAGCCCAGCACGAGAGTAACCTGTCAGAGCTGGCTGAAAAGATTCTCAAGAAATCTGAAAGTGAAGAAGAAACTTTTAAAAATTTACAGAAATTTGCCAAAGATCTTGTGAGTAAACTGTTCTGTGAAAGATAGTCGCAGCTTTCTCGCAATTACTGTCACAAGCCAACCTTGGCCAAAAACTTTTCTGCAAAAATCTGGTAACAGCGATAATTTTATCTTTAGTTTGCGAACACTTCTGATGAACCGGCGTTGAGTATTGAAGGATTAAAAATTGAGATGAAAGATGATTCTACGCGGTATTACTGGACACCGGCACCGCCTAAATTTCACCTGTCACCGTCGACCATCCGTAATCAAATGTTCCCTGCTTATCAAGGGGCCCCAGTGGTCAAAGCGCGCTCGGAGACTGAGTACGAGACAGTGGCAGATACTAACGATGGCTCCGATGATGAGGAAGACGGCGGAGAGAAACTGAAACCAGACGATTTTGAAGCGAGGCAAAGGTGAGTGGGAAAGTCGAGGGGCCGGTTGTTCAAAGCTGGGTTAGTTTAACCCCGGGTTAGTGTAATACTTTAACCACAATTTGAAGCTCGTTC
>JAODVM010035671.1:0-18860 GCA_025400095.1 Phenganax marumi
ATAAGCAAACTCGCGGGTGGTCAGAAGGTGATTTTAATGGCTCTTCTACTTTTTAACGAGGTTTGAAGTTTGAGCTCTACACTCGCCAACGTTTTAGTCAGCAACCAACAAGGCTGGGAAACGAGACCGTAAGTTGTAGCTTGCGTTCAAAGACATCACACGAACTCAGCTCAAATGCAACCGGCTTGCTATCCATCCCTTGTGGTGGGTAGATGAGATAGCGTTTTTGAAGCCGTTATCAAATGCCTGCAAAGAGCAGCCCTCCTGATACTGAGTACACAGCCACTTGTTAAACAGTCACTAACTGGGTATGAGTAAAGCACGAGCTTATTGCGATGCTAGTTTCACGCAGGCTAACATGCTATTAAGTACTGAATGTTTTAAAGTACATGACATTACCTGCTATTGAGGTTCTCAAAAGCAATTGTTCCATAGCGATGAACATCGGACGAGATGTTGACTATTCTTGCGTAATGATCTGGACATCCAGTACTAGAAGCGCAATAAGAAAACACCACGATGACGATGATTATTTAGCAAACTGAAGTAAGACAAGAAATTCAAAAGAAAAATTCTTTATTTTTAAGACTTTAAATTCCATTTCGTTTTGAGAACATTAGAGAGGCAGTACAAAGACGATATGTGAAAATCCTCCTAGAAGTCAAGATCCTCGTATTATCCAACAAAAACAATCCTAACTAATGCAACAGTAACGTGACTCACTCATTTAAAACATCCAGGAGTTGTAGTGTAAGAGCAAAATGACCGAGATGATTCACTGCAAACTGCAATTCATGACCATCTTCCGTTCTTTCAAAAGGTGTGATCATAACGCCAGCTAAAAAAGCCCACAATAACCCTCATATTTTATGGGCTCTTGTTTAGAAAAGACAATGTATTATGACGTTCCTTTAAACTCAACAAATGACTTTCAACACGACATTTGTGCAGTAATCTTAACAATTGTTTTGACCGTTTACAGCATAATAATGGGCACTTGGAACAATGGTATAAGTGTCAGGATTCCCAAAATACGATTGGAATTTATTAAACGAGCATTTTATTATAATGGGGCAACTGAATTTAATAAATTGCTCAACGATATTAGAGCAACTGATACTTTTATGCTATTTAAACGAAAGGTGTAGGAACAGTATATAGTTTAAAATAAAATTTTGTACATGTATTTAGATTTTAGCTAATTTCTAACACACCTATCTCAAACTTTGTAATTTTTCATCTATACAGGACATACAATGATAGCAGTGAAGGATAACTGAAATGTTTTATCCTGTATTACTATTCTTTGATAATAATGATAATAATTCTCAAGAAAACAACAGAACTCTGAGAAAGTGTTTCATTTGATAGCATAAGTTTAACCATGAAAAATTACAATCGATGCATTTACGTCGACTCCTTGTTAATTGTCACCTTTTGTTTTTGATGTGAAAGTATTAGACTTATTAACTGGAAGTTCACAAAGAAGTCTACAAAATAAATTGTACTAGTTTAAGAAATTGTTTGCCTTCCTTTTAAGGGATACACTTAGTAACACAAATAATATGGATACTTTTCCTTCTGCACAATCCAATGACACTTTTTATCTTATTATTGAAAGTAAAAGATAAAACTTGTATTTATGAATAATACAACTACAGCTTGTTACCGTTATTAATCAAGATATGAAGAGAAAGTTCCCTTTTTTTGAACTGTGTAACAAATTCTCTAACCGAAGACAATCTTGACAGATCCAATTGCATAAATTCAACTGTAAAATGAAATTTGCACAGTAACACTGAAAGTAATGCCACATTTTGCCTTCAATAAAATAATTTTACACCAATACATTATTCTGACATGAAGTAGTGTACCTTTAGAATTTGGTAATTCTTTTTTGATTTTTTCTACAGCTATATTTGCAGAAACACTTGACCTACATGCTGAAATGATTCATACTTAAGAAATGAAAGTTAGAGTTTGACAACACAAGACACGACAGATCAGTGTTCAAAATATGCAGTACTCACTATGTCCACTTACCCAAGATTACATGAGCTCCCAGTTTGCATAATGCCTTTGCAGTCTCATACCCAATCCCTTTATTTGAGCCTGTAATTATGGCAACCTTATCTTGTTGATCTGGAAGATCTATAAAAGATTTGCAATACCATACATGATTACTAACCCAAGCCCCCATTGTTAGAGTACTCTATTCGTTATTTTAATTACTTGATTTAAGTTCTACACAATTTCTCTGAAGTCAAGCTGGCCATGAATTTTGCAAGCTTTCCACTTTGATCTATCTCTGTGTGTAATAGTTTTGTGCATTTATATACAGAAAATTTATTACTCAAGTCCAAAACATGCACATCTGATAATGTCTAGGGGTTCTAGTGAGAGCCATTTCAAATCAAATTACGACTGCATGCACGAGAGAATACATAAAGCTCCTAAATTGATGCATATGTCAGTTGTGTGTGCAACGGAGAACCAATCAAAACATCACTTGACGCAATTTACCTTCGTGTGCCCCCCAAAAAACTAATTGTAACTGACATCCTTTTGAAAACTAACAAGTAAAGACTTGTACGGACAAGCAGTTTTTCCTTGATAAGTTCCTTGACAAAAGCAAGCTTTCCTTAACACGTATTACTTTCCCATTTAAACAGTTTTTACGAGTCTGCACGGATAGTGATGTGCAGGGAAAAGCTGACATGACTGGGTTTTTGAACCAGGCTACCATTGACTAGGGCAAAGTTGTGAACTTTCGTCGTACCTGCAACATGGCAACGACACACAAGCAAACACAACTTATGACGAACTGCTCGTCTTCGGGGCATAACATGATTATATGTACACATATAGGTACACTGTGTGGACAAGCTAGTGAAATGATCATTAATAATTCTGCAAGGGAGGGCCGTAACAACAGTTTACGGCGAACAACAGTGCGCATTGGCTCTTCGATCAAAATTTTCAACACAGAATCCGATATTTGATATCATCATTTTCATAATTTATATTCAATGATTAAAACATAAAATCACGAAATATTCAAGCGACAGTCACAGTGATCAAAGATCAAGTAGACCATCTAAATACGTACCTTTTATCGGAGTGACCAAAGAACTAAAATACTCGGAGAAAAGTTTTTTCACACCTCCGAAATATGTAATGTAGACTCCTGACCTGAATGATCTGTTGTTGCTTCCATTCGCCATCATTCTTCTGGTGTTCTACTCATTACTTCATGTTACGAATAGAAATCATATTTATGCATTGAATTGCATTCTTTGACTAACGAAGTTGCAAATTTTTTTTACTGAATAAATAATAATGCATATACCTATAGTTCAATAATCAATTACATAAGATTTGACTTGAAAGTTTTGTGTGAGTGTGTATGAATTCTGACTTATCCAGTATCCACTGTTTAAGCTAAACGGCGGACGAACAACCGGCCCCTGGGGTGTGATTAACTACAACGTGGATTTAACTGCTTTGCCCATAGGCCATAATTTATGTAACTAGTAAAATTGTGTCTGCCGTTGCTGGTGGTTGCTGGTCGCTGTCAAGCGAAGCGAAGAGAACAGTAGTAATTAGTAAATTAATACTAGAAATCAGGGCCGTCTTGAGAAACTTTATCTGGGGGGGGGTGTATGCTCAATCAAACCGACTAACGCAGAACCTTGTACCGACTACATCCGATTAAAAGTGTCATTCTGGTACTGTATTTATGCTTGGTGGCTTCTTTGCTGCCCTACCCTGGAATAGCTCATTTGGCTGTGTCGTGGCATACGGGGTCGCAAAACGCCTTGACTCTTAGCCTTCCGAATATCTGGCAACTGTTAAATTAATTTATCAATCCCAAGAGTTGAACTTGTTCTAGAAATTATGCCAGTTCATACTTTCGTTAACGATACTATAAGCCACTCTTCCGACTAAAATGCAGAGTCCGCCGATGAACGTTGTCTAAAGAAACTTGGGGGGGTCACGTACCCCCCCCCCCCAAACACACACACCCGTAGGGCCGTAGCTCCGGCGCTGGTAGTACTGAATTTCAATACTCACCAGAGTCAAAAATATGTTTAAATTTCGCTGAGTCAATGTCGTTTGGCATTATTTGATGGAGAAATATTATAGAGGTCATTTTCTACTCAGAGAAAACTCAACAAAATAAGGAGTTGAAAAGCGACTACTTTTAGGTAAAACAAGAATTCACGAAAACGAGTACCATAATGAGACTTGATAGGCTTGGCTAAGTCTCCACAAAAATTGAACGAAGATGAGAGTCGATACTTTTTCAGTACAAGTGGCGTAATTTTAACAATTTAAACTGTATTTAGTAGCTGTGACTTTCGTATACTCTAATTTATAATCGCTATGGTCTTTCCTGCATTCGCAGAAAAGGCAAAGCAGAATTGCTGTAAGCGTTCAAAAAAGGCGACGAGAACCAAAAAACATTCAGTCAGTTGTTTAAAATGAAACTCGTGGCAAAATCGATATGTGACACTTCCCTTAACGTAGTACTAAAATCAAAGTGAAAGAAAACAAACTCAGCTCACTGTTGACCGTTCCCCTTTTCGAAACATCAAGCTGAATTCTTATTAGCAACCAAAATCTTGAGATGACCATGTCGTACTAAAAGTGTTTCTATGCGGATGCTTTTTGCGCCAATTTGAAGGCAAGTTTCCATATCTTTACCAGAAATCTCTCAACATCTTGCTTGTGTTCCAACCTGGCAGGCAATGCAGGTTTGACAACGAGTTCTTGCCGGCCAAACACCTTCTTAAAGCACCCCGTTTTGCTATTCAAGCGCGAGAATTCTTTTACAAAACTGACACAAACCTGTGTAGTGTTGGGACCAGGTTTACTGAACACTCTGGTCTCCTTATAACGCACTAATTGCAGTTTACTCTGCATCTCATCGTTTATGATAAAAGGATAAGGAACGAAGGTTGGATTTACATCCAACACTGTCAGAAGATTACCATAATCTTCTGCGTCAACTTCGGTAGCAGCGAACTCACGTGATGTTCCCAAAATAAACCTGACGTCACATTCCTTTCCATCAAGCGTATTAGCTCCGGGAGATATTTCGCGTTTCATCCACGCGCGTTTGATGTCTGCGAGGAACCATCTTAGACGAGGAAGCTTGAGCATGGTTAGCGTAAGATTCTCGTCGTAGCAAACGTACACTTCTTTTGTTCCAACTTTTAAAGTGGCAGTGTACGTTTTTTTGTTAAGTTGTGCTTGCTGCAAGTATCCTTTACGAACAAGATAGCTCTCAATGTTCCTCATACCTTTTTCACTTACGACAGTGAACAATGAATGATTCGGTGACTTGTCCACATCGCGTTTTCCTCCTTTTGTTTTCTGTTTACGCTCAGCTTTACGTTTTTTTCTTCCTGATCCCCCAGGTCTACGGAACCTTGGTCGTCCTCGTAGAAGCTCTCGACCTCTTGTGTCCAATCCTTTGGCAGCGGAATACTGGAAATCTGTGATTGTGATTGGCGCGCTATCTTCATACGAAGCTTGAGGGATGTCGAAGGCGTATATACGACCAAAATGGACGACAAACTCTAGTTGACCATGAATTGTGGAGTCGTAATCTCGGAGAATCACCTAAAACATTTAATAGAAACATGGCATTTAAATAACCGCAGCTCTAGATTCGAAAATTAATGTTGAATTTATTTTACTTCGATTTGATCGAGAAACTTCGTACGAAAACTCTTGAAAGCATGGCAATTTTGAAAGTCATCAGGTGTTTTCAGTAATGGCACGTGACGATATCGTTGGTCATGTGTTTGATGGTGATTGCCGTAGTATGGAACAAGGGTGACGTGATCATCGTTACTGTGACAATCTTCAAACGTGATCATTGATGCCCCACGCACGAAACATTTGGACATCGTTGAAACTTTGTTTCTCGCGCACTCTTCCTTCTTGCAACAGAGAACGCGTTCAAACATACGGATTGTTCCGATAGTGCCACAAGCCTCTGCGACCCTGTTACGACTTGATCCGCGAAGCTGGGGACGAATAAATACGGTTGCTCCACTTTTTCTTCAACATAACAGAAAAACGGGTGACAATTAAGTTGCAGTTTGTCTTGTGATAGGACGTAAATTAATTATGTAAATATAGGGGAATATGGAACACGAACTATCATCCTGAAGCCAGTGAAATTACCTTTACCAGTAAGCTAGTGTTATAATTATAGGTTTTTAGCTTTTAACGTTAATATTATTCTAAAAGGGGCCGCAGTATTTGGCTTGCGCTTTTGCTGACTCCCTGCCGTAAAACTTGTTCAAGGCAGAGCTATTAAAATAAAATAAAATAAAATAAAATAAACTACCAGCGGTTAAGATTGAAAAAATCTTTGCCTCTACGTCATGCTACCAATTTGTAACAAAAGGCGATTCTCTACAACACGAAAGTAAAAATTATTTTCGAAAAGTTTGCGAATAAAGCCGCAGTTTACCTTGAGTGAAAATCTATAAATTTTAATTACAAACGTCTCGACACATATTCATCACACTCACTGTTAATAATTAATGCGCTAATAGTTAAATATTCCTCAAAGTCAATAATTACCTGGCTAAGTCTCGGGCGTACTGCCGTTCCGAACCTTGAATCATTAAAGACTCCATAGTGGACAGAGTAAAAGTTCTTTGAACTTGGGCTGAGCTGATGTTCAAAAGAGCTTTTCCGTCGCCATGAAGAGCAAGCACGTGGTACGCCTTCTGCATTTGTTCACCCAACGTTTGAACATCTTCCGGACTCAGCAGCTCGGAGAACATTGACGCTCCGAGTAGTTGCCTAAAATTCTCCGACACTGATTGAGAGAATATTTGTTGATGGTTTTTAAAAAAATGCAATAAAATGTCCCCAATGTGGTGGTTCCTTGACTTGATAGCGATTTCTTTCAATAAATCAGGTCCTTCATTTTGGCATCTCCGAATGTCCCTATATTTCTCAACAATGTTGTCGACAGAACATGGCAAAATATAAGAATTTTCAACACAGAATGATAGCATCATAAAAACTAAGGCATTCGTGTTAATTCGAGCGCCATCCACTTTCTTTGTAAGACCTGCGGCATGAGCCCAGAGTATGACGAAGCGAATCAGCGGTAGTAACCATGGATACTGTCTGTAATAAGACACAAGTACGGCGGTTTTTAAGAAACCGTTTGGATCAGCTGAGATATCGCATGCCAGACGTAAACGGTTGCCTCTGGGACTCTTGAGCTTTCCAATTCTAATCACAGGAACTTTAGCATCTTTCACAAGCTTGACTGCTCCAAATGACCTCTGTAAACTCGGCTCCAGGCTTTCCAAGGTTTGAATCTGCGACGTACGTGAACGTGAGGTCAGGATACAAAAGTCGAGGTCAGAATTTGGACGAAATAAGAAGTTAGCTGAGGATCCAAACATTACGATGCACATCTGGGCATCTTGCGAGGATACCACTCGTGCCACCACCTGTAACAATTCCAGACGAGCAGGGTACTGCTCACGCAACAGGTTCCTCTCGTCTTGCGAGAATATTTCGTGGATACTGCGAGAGATATTTTCTGAAAGCGAGCAGGACCCTGAGGCGAATGTTTCAGATAACACCGTGCCAAGAACTTCATCAACTACCCAAGGGAAACTGATAAAACGAATCTATGAAAATCCGAGAAAAAAAAAAGTTACATAGACCGGAGTCTTACTTTTGGCGCAGCCAACTCAGTCGCTATATTTTGTGTTGGCGTACGACTTTTCGTTCAATATGTACACCGGTGGCTGCTCTACAATTTGATGAAGTTGTACGCATTTTAGAAATTCGTCCTAATGCCATGAGTCATTTTATGGATTATGACGGAATATCGAATCTCTCTCTCGTCTATTTGCACTACCTGACATAAGGTACAATATCCACAATTACCGTTTTGTCGTTTTTCGACTCTGAATGTCTGTCTACTACAGGTTTGTATGCATGATAATACCACGCCGAAGCCTTTCGTCTCATAGCATCCGTCACCTGTGATTATGAGGAATTATTTTATAAACCAACTTCTACTGCAGTGAAAAAAAACAATATCTTGTATTTAATTCATATCTTGGGTTTCAAGATACTAATCTTTGGCTTATGTTTTCATTAACTACTGCAATGATATATAAGATCTTCGACACAAGTGTTCAAACTGATCGAGTCTTCATCACAACTGAAACATCTATATTTGAAACTTTGTCTAAATTTGGTGACCAGCAACAATGACACGAAGCACAACACCGGTACGATTCGTCGGATGTTTGGGGTACTACGTGCAGTTACGGCTAGCCTGGATACTATGGCCCGGTTTACACTGTCCAAGTTTGTGTGGTCAAAGTGGGAATTTCGGACAGGAAAATCCTAAGTTTTGAAGGATTTGCTAAAAATATTTAACGAACTAATACAGTGCTCAACAATGAACTGCTTCACTCTGATATTTCCTACAAATTCTTCAGAAAATAGAATTTTCCGGCGAAAAATTCCTACTTTAATCACAGAAACTTTGACAGTGTAAACCGGCCTTAAACCGTTCTAGACTTTCAACACGAAGCGAGTTGAAAAAGGTGGAATCTTGCGGAATCATACTAAATTACCCTTGATGGACCTTTAACCCTATAGGCAAAATTTCAAAAATTTCTGAACTAGGAGAATATTTTACCACAGCCTGAAAGAGCATCCCGAATTTAGTAAAACAGCCAAGTTTGGATGCGAAATGTTGTAAAATAAGGAAAATACAGCCGTGCAAAGTTGATAAATTTTGTATATTTTTCTATTACGCGCGAGAAATTGATACCCAATTTCTCGAATGGGGTACAAAATTTGTCAACTTTGCACGGCTGTATTTTTCTTATTTTACAACATTTCGCATCCAAACTTGGCATATTTACTAAATTCGGGATGCTCTTTCAGGCTGTGGTAAAATATTCTCCTAGTTCAGAAATTTTTGAAAGTTTGCCTATAAGGTAAAAGGTCCATTGAGTTATCACTCCAGTTTCACTGGAGTTCACTACCTTACTATAATCGTTTCTGTGATAGCCTGAGAAGCAGTCAATTCATTTTTGGGGGAAGTTATATGGGGAAGAAAATTATTTGCACCATGAGAAATTTGTTCTATGAAGATTTGTCCGTCTTGTTTATACTTTTCCGCGCAGCTTTCCCACGGCACAAATAATTTTCCTCCCCCTATTACTTCCAGAACAATTCAAGCGACTGCTTCGCATGCTATTTCTGCAAAAACGTTGTTTTGGATATAAATTACCTGTTCGTGCTGAAGTCGATTTTCAGTTTTTTGAAATTCACCGAAAAACAAAATCCGAAACTGTGTTCTTAACTGGAGAATCAATTTTCGAACGACAGCGGCAATCTCCGAGCGCTCTCGTCCGAAGTCTCCCTTAAGTTTGTGGAAGCAGCCACTCAGCATTTCACCCTCACTTTGAATTCCGTATAACCTCATCAGCGTTTGTAATTGCGATGCATACTGTACATACGTAGCAGCCGCCGAATCTAGATACTGCTCATAGCCCGGAAACAGAAGCCTGCGATCCATTTGTAAGTCAGAAGTAGGTAACACGTGGTTCATAATCTCTTCGAAATCTCGAACATCGCGAAAGAGACGGCCTAGTACCTTGTAGGAAACGTACGATGGTTTTGAAGGAACCATCATAAAGTCCGGGTACACGTCAAGTCGACAATCCTTTGGAAGTTCAGGCCATTTTCCTGTCTTGGGCGCATCAACTGCCAATGAATGCAATTCAGCAAGCTTGAGACACTTCGCTGACTCGACACCAAGTTCTTGAAAGTCAGCTTGCGCTTTATGAGCGTTGTCTATGGTACCTGAAGAAGGAGAAACATCAGAAATGAAGGAGCAACAAGAGAAACAGAGAAACGTTGAAAATATCAATACACAATTATACAGTTACAATGTAATGCGCTATAATATCTGCATCTTTGTTTAACTATAAGTAAATACGATCCACTAGACGTTGACTGAAACTTCCCGTATGAGAACATTACAGAACGTCTATTTACTCACCCAGGGCATCACACTCAATGTAATCTGCATAAAAATCGACCATATCTTGTACTGTGATTGGTCTATCTTGTTCTCTCTTGTCCAGATTTGGATAGTTCATTGGCTCATGGAGATCTTTTCGTGGTTTGAAGTCATCACTCCAGGTTACAAAGTAGAGATCACCATCTAGATCACCACCTGGAAAAATTTGTGTACACGCATATGTATACTGAGAAGTTGCATCTTTTTACGCATTACTATTATTTTTGTAGTAGTGTTTAGTAGACCGAGACATGTTGGCTACCCAATATAGGGGAGTACTAGTGTAATTTTGGAGTTAGAACTAGTTAGTAAATACTAGTGTTTCTGCTCATCCTTTTAATACCAGTTAAGTCACGAGGCTATTATTTATCTTATTGTTGTTGTTACCTGCCATTTCATTAGCATGTGGTCTAGGGCCATTTCTTGGAAACACAATGCAGTCAACGATGTGATGCAATTGTGGTATATCCAATGCTACAAGTTCCCGTACATCTCCTGGATGTAAACATGGGTTACGAGTGACAACGACAGAGTGTTCGACAATAAATGTGCGTACGCTGACGTCAATCTCGTCTCCTTCTGACGTCATGTACGAGCACTGCACAAAAACCTGACCAGCTTGAAGTAAACCCGTTTCATCCATAACGCCCATCATTAGCCTCGCTTCCGTGACTGGAAGTAATATCCTGCTTTTCTTGAGAAGTCGGTAAATGCGTTCCTTGTACAGGGCACACATGAGAGACTTGAAATAAGGCTCGGTCGTCAAGGCAATGCCACAGTTACTAAGAGATTTGTAATCAATTCCAGTTCGGATAATATTGGACATACGTTGCAAGGCTTCTTGTTCATCCAGCATCATTTCTGCCAAATAAGTGATAATAGAAATTGATGATATAAATGATCAAGTATAAATGATCAAGTAAAATCACTACCTGCTAGATCATCCAACATTTTCTTCTGCAGATTCAAGAAAATTTCATCAGGTACCCCAAGATTAGACAGTAACATTATGGTCTGTTGATTGAGATACACAGCCTGGGGACGAGATGTCTGGAGTAGTTCCAGCCTCTTGTGAGGGGATTCAAACTTTTTCATACTTGGTCGTATGCACATTTGATTGTCGCGCAAACTTGGGTCTTGGCACAGAACTCCCTTGCAGCCCGCAAAACGAATTTGAAGCGCTGATGTAGACACTGACTTTCCAACCTTTTGGCAAACCTGTAGGATAGATTTTCATATTTCAACATGGAAAAAGTTTGGCGGAATTTTAAACGAGGAACGAATTGTAACCAGGTTTATATGCCAATATATTGCCGTGTATTGTAGATGCCTAAAACATAAGTTGTCGCCCTTGTCTCGCGCGCATTTTAGTTTTATAACTTATCTAAAAGTTTTTAAGTTGTCACAACTATAACTTTCCATGTTTTAGTGTTCATATACCTGTCTTGCCAGTCCAGGAGATATTGTGCCAATACCATCAGAAAAACAAAATTCATTCCATTCCACATCGTCAATCTCTCTGTATACGACGCCCTGGTCAAGTGAGACGCCAATTGTGTCAAGTGACGTCGAAAAACACTGGCCGAGACGAGACATGTAAGATGCAACACATCTGTAAAGATTTCCATTATCAAGGACAGGAATAGTACAGAGTTCTAATATTTCACTTTCTAATTGAAGCGTTGTAATATACCTCTTGATGTAAAAACTTTATACTCATGTAACTGTATGAAGATCTACCAGACTGAAAACTTATCAATTGAGTTATTTAAGTCAAAAGTTGTATTGCAAGTTTTAAAAGTTGTAGCGAAAGAGCTTTGTGCAAACACTTCTCCCAAAAGAGTCTCAAAAAACTAATTGCTGAAATGTCTTTTTTACACATATCGGCGATTGAGACAAATGTTCTACTTTATTCCACAAATGTTCTACTTTATTCCACTTAAATCTCCCATCCAGCATCGAATATCGTCGGCGTCCCCTCTCCATGATGGCTGAACAAACCAGCACCCGTGACTTCTCATTTGACTGTTAGAGCAAGCTACAAATTGAAACTCACAACCTCCCACATGTAAGCCCTCCATCATATATGTCTTGATGCGTTCCAGTACCACTTCCAATGACGCAAAGCGACCACGCAGCTTGGAGTAGTCTTCATCCCGAATACTCACTGAAATGAAATTGTCTGCATCGTAGTGACGTAGTACGCGGTTTTGTTCCATCACTTCCGCTGGAAACGGAATGATCCGTGTAGGAGTGAGCACCAGTCTCCTCACAAGCGCGCAGTGTGCGGGTACAGCTGTTCTAGAAATGCACGACCGTGTCACTCTTTCATCACGTGTTAGCAATTTCCGAAGCTGTTGTTGTGGGTCCAAGAAGTAATCTTGCGAGGCCAAAGCAGAGATTTGGTAAAGAGAACTGACGCAGTTGTTCTCGTTACGATAAAGCATCTGCCACAGTTGATCGTAAAACAGCGACGTCATACGACATCTTAAATTCGGGTGGAGACCGATCAGGCAGTGGTGGGCATATCTGACGTCAGGTGGGAAATGATCTATGCGATGTGACTCATTAGGTTGCATCTCAATGTCTACTGGTGCATAGTAAAATCTTTTTCCAAAGCTCTTTAGTATCTCCAAAGTGCCATATAAGTCCTCTGTATACGGAAGTTTCACTCTCAATGCAAGAAACTCACCAAAAGATTTCATCTCCTCGATTTTACAACAACGTGACCAAGACTGCACCTGAACTAGTTTGTCTATGGCGCTCGTTTCTTCAGCAATGAAAGATGAGGACATTTCTTCTATTTCAGACTCGCTTGAACTGTCGTCTGACGAATTTGTTATAACATCCAGAGGGTCGTCGATGGGTCGTCTGCAACTGTGCGCTACTTCATCAGCTGATGTGAATTAGGAAGAATATAGACACCAATGTTTAGATTGCGTACGACATGTTATTGTGGAGTACAAAAAAGTGTAATTGTAGAGTCATATGCCGGCGTTGTTTGCTAATGACTGCATGGTAAGGTACTGGTATGAATAGGGTTGACTTCAATAGATGATATGGTGTGATCTGGAGTACTTTGATTAGATTGTGGTATCTACAGGATACACCGTTCGGTAGGGTGCGCCTTATTATGTTTGGATAATAGGGGTCGGTTGTTCGACGTTCATTTAGTTTAAACACTGGTTTTCATTACTCGCAGGCAGACGTGTCTGCTACACGTGCCGACAGTCTTAATAAAACAATTCTTTTGTTTTGCCATGATAGTCCACAGCAATCGGCTGCAGTCGCCGATGCATTACGGCAAGCATTTTTTACACATTTATTATTTTTATACCAGTTTTATACCGTTTGCAATACTCGGCTTGAGCATCGCAGTATGTCTGCGAGTGATGAAAACCGGACTTAAACGGTGGATAAGTCAGAATTCAAAAACACTGCCACACATCTTCGAACCCTACGTCGTAAAAAAATGGGTAAATACATGATTATTGTAGTCAGTTAAGAAAGTTTCAATTTCGTTGTTCAAGGAATTCGTGGATATGATTTCTATTTTAAACTTATCCACCGTTTAAGCTAAACGCTCTTCGAACAACCAGCCCCAGAAAGACAACGTATATGCTATGGTTATAAGATATGGGAAGGTGTAGTACTAACTGCTCAATGACTGACTTGGAAATACTAGACCAAGACTGAGCGAAGACTGAGCGAGTTCCGTGAAAAATCAGAAATATGATATTTTACTGCACAGACCGAAGAAGCGATTACAAGGCTGTTTTCATTGTATACGTCTTCACAACACCACGGTCCGGATATGGG
The DNA here is from genome assembly GCA_025400095.1 of Phenganax marumi. Lineage (NCBI taxonomy): Eukaryota > Metazoa > Cnidaria > Anthozoa > Malacalcyonacea > Clavulariidae > Phenganax > Phenganax marumi. Next base: position 13,919 of record JAODVM010035671.1, read on the forward strand.
TTCTACGACCTGGTGGTCGACCAGTCAAACAAAAATTTTGAAAAGCTGTATAATAATATTTATATACCAAGATCAATTTCATTGGGCCAACACAAAACTGCAAGACTAACCTTGTAGCATGTTTAAAACCTCTTGTTCCTCACCATCTTCCTGGTCAGACCCTTCATCAAAACTCTCTCGACGGTCGTATTCAGTCTCCCCGCCATTTTCTGCTTCGTCATCGTCAGACGAGTTGCCTCGAAGATAGTACTCACTGAAAGAACACTCAGCGGCCTCTCCTAACCCAGGGCTGTCGTAAGCTTTAGCCTGACTTAATAATGGCACATGGCGGAAGCAAAAGAATACGTCAGCAGAGCCATTTTGGATTTGCGGTGTGCGTAAAACAATGGACTCGTGAAGCTGGTCGTATCGAAATTCTACTTTCTGAAGATCTCCCGCAGAGTTATGAAATGCAATCGTGACTAATTTCATATCGTGCAGAAACAATATTTCAGCTCCTCCTTGACAATCGTGATTCCATAACTCAGAGAAAACTCCGTTGTCTTTGAAGTCACCCCCAGCGATCACTTGAATAGGTAAAATATTGAAGACCACGTGACGTTCATGTGCTTTCTTCTCGTCGCGTTCCAACCACCAAGCTCTCCAACCAACTTCACTCCAAGTTCGAACAACATCGTCAAATAATTGGTCTGAATTTCGATGTCTGTCACGAGACTGCAGACGAAGATTAATGTTTTCAGTAGCGGTGTCCGTTTCGTCAAATGGGAAGCGCGAATGTCGCACAGTTTTGCTCTCAAAGGATTTGACATCAAAACGATCTCGGAGCTTTTCGAAACAGTCTATAACAATATCAGAGTTTGAAAAAAGTTATACTTTACTAAAACTCAGTGTAAGAGCGACGGTTGTTCTTGAAATTATCACAGCGATAATATTGTATACACTTCATTACCTGAGGACCAAGCAGTTGTCTTCCTCGTATCTTCATTGCGCGACGGTGCAACAGAACTTTCCCGACGTGATGCTGGAGCTCTTTCTTGACAAACAGCCAGCTCATCCGATGTTTTTTTGGTGGTATAAACAATGACTGACACCCAAGGCCTAACTTCACGTTTCCACCTTGGCTTTTTTTTCTTCCGCTGCAAACTTTTCTTACGCGGTATTCGATGACACTTAGCGTCAAGTTTGCGCACAACACAACCGCGATTTTCCGCTGACGTGGCGAAACTAAACCCAGCCTTCTTTCTGACTACGTGATCAACATTCTTCTCCTTGATCTCTAACTGTTGAAATGACGTCATTTCCTGTTCGTCATTACACATAATCACGAAGCGACTGTTCGATCGCCTGGCTGCGCGACCACGGCTCTGGATCAAAGCGCGCATGTTCATAACACTATCAAAACGAACAACCAAATTGCACGCGGGCACATCGAGTCCTTCTTCTAGCACGCTGGTTGATACCAATAGCTTGCATGCACCTGAGTGAAACTCCTTTAAAACGGGCTCCTGTTCCGTCTTCCACTCCATTCCGTGAGTTCCTTTACCATGACCTACAAATTTCTTAGGGTTCAAATATTCTCGAACAAGAGGATCTTCGTTAATGGCATCACACAGCTTAGCACACGTCTTACGCATTTTCACAAACACTATGCCCCTGCAAGCTTCGTCACCTCGTCGTACCTTCTCGGCAAACGTTCGTAATTCTTCGAGCAGCTTACAAAAACGATCAGATTTGACTTGAGGAAGTCTGGTGACCCCATCGAGACTCTCGACCACGCTTACTAAGGTCTGGTACGAAGGAATACGAGTTAAGATATTCCTTCGTTCATTGTCCATTGGGTTGCCAGCTTTTTCAACAGACAAGAACATGGCACGCAGGTTTTGACAAGCTACCGCAAATCCCAACACGGTGTTTACCTCAAGAACACTAAGCACACTCATTGCATGCTCAGCTAGAGCCAGGCCTTGAACTTTTTCTCGGTTATTTTGAGCTTCCATTATGGCTGTTCTTAAAATGCCTTTGTAGTTACACGACTGTATGGCATGACTCGCCAGCCCATCAATCCCCAAAAGGCGGGTTAAATGAAGATTCAACGACTTCAGGTAGCTCTCCAGCTGACATTCGAGATACCTTTGGTCGTTATTGTGCACCTTGAGCAAGTACGACACCTCAGGTCGGTTCCAAAATACCTGAAGACTTTTTAAATCAGGCACGATGACACGACAATCAAGACGACAAAGAAGTTTCTTTAGCTCAGCATCAATTTGATCCACTTTCGTGGCAGTAACGGGCGACGCCGACAAACCGAGGATCAATGGTTTGTACCTAAAATACACCGCAAAATACATTAACCAAAAAGGCGAAAGTTCGAAGATGAGTGCGGATATGATGATCGGAAATTTTAACCGACGAAACACAAGTTATTTCGTCATGGTTAAAATCTTCCGCGCGACTACTGCTTTGCATTAATTACCTTCGTATACCTGGTAAAACAAAAATCACTTTTCCTACTGTAGCACTTGCCATACAAATCTACATTTGGTGGTAAAATACTGCATTATAGTGGACATTAATGGTGTAATCGTCTCCGATTAAACTAAACAATTCTAAACTCGATATGAAAAGCTAAAGCTGTACGTAGTTTCATATAACTGATGATGTAAATTGTTTTGCGATTTCGACTAAATGAGCAATCAAGGGTTCCTAAACTATATAAATTCTTTTCTTCACATTCAGATAAAAGTTCTTTGATACCTGTTTCCTACGCCTTTGTAGAGTTCCATTATTCTTGCATAAGGATGCTTTCTGCAGCAGTTGTGAGCTTCATCAAACACAATCAAGGCTACATCAGTAAGTTGAAGTAAGTGTCGTTCGTCTGCCAAGAGATTAAGAAAGATATCTGGGGACATTACCATCACGTCGACTGCTTGGTTTACCAAAGACTGAAGAACTTTGACATATGCTGAGTTCTCCGTGGTTTCAACTTCTTGCTCTCCAGTGAGTAATTTCACTCTCAAATCTGGTAGCTGACCTTAAAGTAAAAAACATGTTCCCTCAGACTGATTTATGACCACTGATACACTTAGGCTTGTTTGAGGAGATAAATGTTTCAACCTATGATGCATGTTTACAAATTTCCTGACAAGTTGCGCGGCATCGTTGTCTTCAACATAGCTAATCGTCAGAACAAAGAAGAGGGAGGAGACAAGGAAAAAAGGTTTTTCCCATTTGTAGTTCACACCGATAAGAAATAAACAACGAAAACCCACTTGAAAGTTTATTAGAGTACAACATCAAGAATAAGTATGAGTATTATGAGGTGGCCATCTAAAATTCTTCAGTCCCCAAACCGTCGTGGTGTACAAAACTGACTGCTGGTCATAGACATCCAGTAGTTTTGTAGAGAACACGCAGGCGAAAAAACCAAGGTTTAGTGAAGTAAGGCGCGTAGTTACGGCATATAACAATACTATAACATTGACCGCAGATTCCATACCTTGTAAATAAATGAACTGCTGTTGTACAAGTGGGATTTTTGGCGCTAAAAAGACGACCACCTTTTTCAAGTTGAGGTAGCTCATACATGCTGCAGCCATTGCAGCAATTAAAGTTTTACCACAGCCAGTTGGCAAACACACTAGAGAATTTCCTTTCATCGCTTCTTTGAATAACTGTCTTTGATAATCACGTGGTTTGCTTTGTGTGAGCTTGTCGATTGTATTTTCGCTAGTCAACGTTACATTACAGTAGACTAAGGGCAAGGGCTCTTGCCGTGCTCGAGTGATGTTCAAAATGGCTGCATCACCCGCCATTGTGTTTCTACTTTCCGTATAAATTCCCATCTCTGTCAAGATTTCTTTTGCATCCGACCATTTTCTCCACTTTCTTTCTACTCCACTGAATCTGTTTTTAAAGTAAACCTGGTTTGCGCTGAACGACAAGACTTTGTTAATATATGAACCCAAGCTATTCCCGCACTCGCCACGCCCTTGACAACGTGCTTTAAAAGGAGCACGTTCTCTTTTCCTTGGATCAGGATTCTGAAATATCTCTATTTTATCTTCAAGATCAACGTCAGTCTTAAGGTTGATGTGAATCCCTGCTGAGCCGAGGAGAGTCTGTTTTAAGTTGCTTAGGGAAACTATTTCACATTTACATTTACGACAATGTAGGCTCCAGTCTGATACTGGCACGCAAGCACTTGCCATTCTTGTTCAGCACACGCACAAAGTTTCTTGTGCCTGAAGGGTTTCTCTGCGATCTAAAACACTAAAGAAATTGTTTTTCAGTCACCATTGTACTTGGTATTATTTGCCCCATTAAGAAAGGCTTCTTTTTCACTACATGGTATACCTAGATGCCTAGATGTTGCCGTGGATTTAACTACTTTATGCAATAATTTATGCAACTAGTAAAATGGTGGCTGCCGAGTACAACAAAGAGAATTCTAGTAGAGTCAAAATGATGTTTGAATTTCACTAGAGTCAACGCCGTTTGGCATTATTTGATGGAGAAATATTATGGAGGTCATTTTCTACTTAGAGAAAACTCAGAAAGACAAGGAGTTGAAAAGTGACTGCTATTAGGTAAAACGGGAATTCACGAAAGCAAGTATCATAATGAGACTTGATAGGCTTGGCTAAGTCTCCACAAAAATTGAACGAAGATGAGAGTCGATACTTTTCACTTCAAGTGACAGGCGCAGACTGGCCCACGTGCCATTGTGCCATGGCACATGGGCCCCAACTGGGACAACAAAATGGGCCCCTGAAGGTACATGCCTATATATTGGCAAAGAGTTGAATGAATTAAAGCTTCATTAAAGTCAGCAGAAATGGAGCAACTTCTCTTTTTTTGAAACATTGAACTATTTTGTTTAGATAATGGTTCCAAAATCTTTGAATTTTGTGTAAATTGTTGTTATGACGCTATAAATCCTTTA
>JAODVM010035782.1:0-18859 GCA_025400095.1 Phenganax marumi
CCTACCATACTTTGTAGAACAAAAAACTAGTATTTCGCTTACTGAGAACATTATTGCTGAGAATCCAAAAATGTCAACAAAAAATTATCGTTATCAACAAAAAATACGCGAATCTGTAAAATATCTCCTCTTAATCAGAATTGGGTTTGGTAAATAATTCATGCCAAAATTGGCAAAGCGCCACAAAGAAAAAACGGAAAATATCCACTACTATTAGTACTTCAGAGATCACAAGTCAGCGGTAGAGGTTTTGCAATGCGCGCCATAGTCCTAAGATAATACTCCTGTCCTAGCAGATTTTTTTATTGTTAAATGCAGAACCCTTCACTCCTTTTATAGCTTTAATTCATTTCGTGAAGAACTTGTATTTTACAATATTCGCCAAAAGCATGCCGACACGTACAATTTACAACTGATTTGTCAATCTTGCATTTCGTATGATGCAGAGAATACAAAATTCTTTTATTCTAATGAAAGATGATGATTAACGCTGTCTCTATCAACGCAAGCTACTACTTGCTTAATCATCGCTTCGAGTTCACTTTAGTCTTTAGTACGTACAATGCTACCATGCTACTTGACTTTTTCTTGACACCATCCATCCAACAACTGTGAAGTGGTTTGTGTAGCTACTACGCACCAGTTATTACAAAAAACAGCAAAGCTACTCGTAGATTGTACAGCTTTTCCCGCTCTCTACACGAGAGATTTTTTCCAATACGCGTAGTCACCTAGTTGTTGTGGTTCTTCCGAAGAATCTCGATCTTTTTCTAAATCACGCTCAATTCTTTCCTTTTCTTTTCCTGTTAAACTCGTGTCAATATAACCATCAAGATCTTTGCTTGCAGGGCGACTGGAAAAATATAACAACAAGCGTAAGTAAGCGATACCTTAATTCTTGCTATATCTGCACTGTACCAAGCAGTTAGATACAAGCTCAAACCGTTGAAATTATATATATCACCCAAAACGACTTTCAGCTTTTTCATTTATGTGCTGTGTTTAACTTCTTTTAGTTTAGAACCTGGTCCTACAGGCGTATTTCCATATATTGACAGTAAGGAAAAAAAGAGAGTCACAACATATCGCAGCAATGATATATTTAAGCATGGTTAGAGAACAGGCACATGCAAGTGCTTTGTGGGTCCCAAAACGGCATAGTAGTTTATTTTATACAATATTCTTACCGCATAACATCGGGATTCTTTATTATTTCGGGAATGTGATCATTTTGCATCTTTTCAATCTCACTATCTTGCCTCGCTGCTTTATTCGGTATAGCCTTATCAAAGCGGAACCTTTTCCCTCTCGCATTCTGATCTCGGAGCAGAAGGGAATCAAGTTCGTTTTCGCCGGGTGACGGAATGGGAGGTAAAGGTGAATTACATTCAAACGGATCCATGTGAGGTGATTTTACCTCTGACGGAGACAAATATTCATTCATCACTTCTCCTTGAACTTCAAGATAACCGCATCCTCCCTGAGAAAATAATGAAAACGCTTTATACCGCAAAGGCGCAAACCTTAATATTGATTCTCGATACATCTTGTTGTTTCTATACACCGACACGAGATGTGTAGAATATCAGACTTAAAGTTTGCGGCAGACTGCTGGTCTTGAGTCTAGCTATCTCTACCATGACAAAACATCGCATCATTATAAAGCGTTTTAGTCATGCCCTTGCTCTACGCTAAGTTTGAAAGGCAATGTTTGTCTGTGGAAGTTCATATTGTGAAGCTCGTCGAACAATTTCTCTACTTTTAGAATCAATTTAAACTTGGTTTATTGGCAATGCCAAATGCTGCAAATCAACGAGAAATTATCTGAAATAGCACAATACAATGTCAATGGTTCTTAATTTCTTACCTCGGAAGAAGTGTGAAGTTCAATAATTTTATCCAGTATTTCAACCAATTCTTTGAATGATGGCCTGCAGTCTTTGTCCTCGTGCCAGCATTTCATCATCAATGTGGATCTACAAATTACGATGTAAAGTTATGTGAAAATTGCGTACTACAATATTCACAATCAACATATTTAGACAATGCGTTGTACAACAAAATTGCTTCTTATTTCAATTATTTAATGAAAAAACTACTAGTTCCACCAGTAAATATCGCGATGTTGCAAAACCGATTTCAGTTGAATAAAAACCGAACAAATCAGCGCACTTAGCCAGTGACAAGATGAAAAAGAATATCTTACATTTCATCTGGGCATGCGTGTGGTGGCTCCATCCTGCGACCACGTGCCAAAAATTCCGCTACTTCATTGGGAGGAATATTAGGATATGGAGTTCCACCTGTAGAACAATAAAAACTAGTTAACTTTCGGGATGCTGTGGAATGTAAATGATTCATGCAAATAATCGATGATGTCTTTCATCAAGGTAAACCTCTGTATAAACAAACTTGGGTATTTTCATTACAGATGTTTATCAGTAAGAAGGGTTCTTACCAAGAGTGAACAACTCCCACAGTACAATACCAAACGACCAACTGAAACAAAAGAAAAACTACAATTTTAAACGCGGCAGGAGTAATGATTGATTAAGAAAAAAGCATGGCGTGGAGAAAATTTTTAATTTTCCGACGTGATAATCACGAAAGTCGTTCTTTGGTCTCGAACCGACTCCTAAACAAATTCTTTAAGCAGTCCATTCTTGCGCTTATTTGGAATGCATACAATTAATTTCGTGATTAAATGTACACGTAATCCACATTTGCTTTCAAAGTATTATCCCTTGTGAACTTACACGTCACTTTTTTCGGTAAATAACCTTTGGATAATTGCTTCAATTGCCATCCACTTTACTGGCAGTAATCCCTATGAACAAACAGAATGATTCCATTACAAGTAAGAAACTTTAGCGTAAGAGGGATCGTTTTAACCAACCAACCAAACCAACCAATGGTGAAGCAACAAGCTAAGATAACCTCATCCAATTACTTACAGTTGAAGTTTTTACGTATTGACTGTCTTCTCCTACGTCACGTGCCAAACCAAAGTCGGCAATTTTAATGACGTAATTATCCATCACCAAAATATTTCTCGTCGCCAAATCTCTATGAATACACTGCAAATCGAAATATGAATCTTTGATTCCAATACAAAGTGGTGCCATTTGGACGAAAAGAAAAGTTTATTGAGACAGAAAACATTTCTGCGCAAACGTAACGCCTGATTCACACTGACAAGTTTGTCGGCGATTTTTCTCCTCCTAGTGTATGCGATAGAACGGATTTAAGCGAAAGCTAAGTATATGAGTCGGCATATAGCAAAGCATGATTACGTGTGATTAAATATGATTCACTCAATTCCATGCGTCAGGAGGACAAAGTTGCCGACGAAATCCCTACAGTAAAGGCTTAAAGTTCTTACGTACCAATCTCGAAGCAAGGAACTCCATTCCTCTTGCAATCTGGTACGCAGCAATAACAAGATCTGTCATCGTCAACTGAATGTTCGGATCTTTCGAAACGCCTTTCCATTCTGTTTCATAAATATCTCTTCTATTTCGCAAGAACTGCAGGAGATTTCCATTTGAGCAATACTCAATAATAACCCATAGCTCACTTTCACGGCCTAGGATATTAATAAACACATTAAAACATAAAAACGGATAGAAGAAAATTTTCAACGAGTGGTTTTTCTGTATATAGATTATGATCTCAAATAAATAGCATGGCCTTTACAATTTGCAACAAAAAATTGGCGAGGGCTGCAACCTGTCATAAACACTATTTATAAATATTTTAAAATGTCGGATTATCCACCAGTTCAGCAAACGGGCATCCTTCACTGTACACCCGTAAGCAAACAGTTATGGAGTTTATTTCCGTGCTTGTATATCATTAGAATATGTTACATACTTCAATATATGTCCTTTTAAAAAGCACATGGGCAGAGTTTCTATTAAACTATACAATTATAACTACTAAGGTTACCTACCTTTCGTGCACGCGCCCAGTAAGTTAACTATATTCTTGTGTTCTCCAACGTGGATAAGAATTTTTAACTCGGACAAGAGATCCTTGTATTCAGTTTCACCACTGTCCTCTGAAAAAAATATTTGACATAGTTTTTACAACTGTGAGTTCACGTCCATGCTATGAAATTGGTATGCCAAATTCCATACAATCAAATTTCCGTCATCGTCAAGTACGTCGTAGTTTTTGCACACACGCATCTTGTCGTATTGTTGATATTGTGTGTGACACAAACATTACCTAATCTGTGGTGCAGTTGTTATTGCTGCTGTTATTGTCGACTAACTGAAATACCTTTAAGAGTTTTCACAGCGACTTTCGTCATCTTATTGTTGTTAACGTAGTGATTACGTCTAACGGATCCCCCAAATCTTCGCCTTGATGATCTTCTCTTGGTGCTATTTCGAGGATCAAACGCGACAATACCCATTGCATCCGCCAAGAAAACTTTACCAAATGCCCCAGAACCAAGTTCCCGAGCTGAACAGATAAACAATTGGCAGCGTTTATAAAACACATAATTCAACAGTGTAATACACAGCACTGACTATGTTTCAGCAGTTTTCTCTTATGTCGTTACCCTTCTTGAAACAAAGTTGATTTGAGTTGATTTCGCTGAATATGATTTTTGGCGATGTAACAGATTGAAAAATGTATAGTCAGTGAATTATGCATCTCGATTTCCCATCCTTGTTAATCTAAATAGTAATTTGTCTTGTATGAGCACCAGGTTTCTAAAGTTCTGTTGGGTAACTTTTACTTGGGCATCGGTTGTCTTTTTGTGACGAGATGCAAGTTAGAATTGCACATGCAGCATGTTCACGCAAATATTCGCAGTTTATGTATGTCTAGGCAAGAAAACGCTTAAACTGATTGCGTGAAGTACACCACCTACTGTAAGGCTTAGAATGTACATACGTGTAGTACAATCTACAATACAGACCGAAATCAAAATAAATTCATATGTACTATTTACTACATGGAATTTGCGCAATTGCGCTACGTTTATACATTGACAGTGCACTTACAGAACTTCAGCCTGTTTCTTGGGAATTCCCACTCAGCATCATACGGTAATTTATTAGTTTGTTCCGTAAGTGGTGTGTGGGGATCTAACTTCTTAATGTAGTCAGGAAGGGGAGGTAGGGTCAATATATAGAATCCGCCATAAATTTTCTTTCTTTTGTATAACACAACGGACACGATTATCACAATCGCGAGAATGAAGAAACTGACACAACCAATAACGACCGCATACTTTTTGGAGTTGTTTGGAGGAGGAGCAGCTGATTTCGCAGTAACTGGAGGGCCTGTAGAATATAAAATAGATCATGTATGAGAAAAACGGCCGAAAAAGTGCACTGTAGATCGTCGAACCAATGATTAATATAATCAACTCTCTACTTAGTGGACTAGCTAGGACCTGGTCTGTTATCATTACATGATTTCAGAGAAATTAAACCACAGTCTCTCCTTTTTCATCTACAAAGATTTCCTAAATACTATAAAAGAATTGTCTACGACGTGTCTAATTCGACTTCATTCGTAGAAGATACTATATTGACTAGATTAATTACAAAACTAAAAGCACTACAGACAATAAAATGAGGATGAAGAGAGGCAAGTGCAAGTAACAAACTTTTCCACAGTTCCAAACAATTATGAAACATACTTAACGATAAATCCATTGTATCGGTTTCCAATCCATTTTGCGCAATACAACGGTATTCTCCAATATTTGTTTCATCTAGAACGTCAAAATGCAGCTCTTCCGGTCGCTTGTTCGCCACAGGAAAGAACTTTGAAGTTTCCACGTCTCGTTTCATCCACCACACACGTGGTTTAGGATTGCCACTTGCAACACACGTCATAGAAAACGCTTTCCCACGTTCCATTGCAATATCCGGATTTTTTGTTGTAATCTTTGCAGGGGCTGCAATGATATAAAAATAATTCTTTCGATGCATAGTTGGTGTTAGTTACTGATCTATGCTTGCAAGCAACTCCATTTGATCTTTCTTTAAACTCTCCTTTTTCTTTTATGCGATTTCGTGATTTTTTAATCAATGGCACACAAACAATTGCCTTCCGTCAACCTTTTTTCACTGTTTGACCTGATTTGCACGGTTTGTATGCAATTACGAATTTAAAAGAACTCATGCAGCATCGACCTTTTCCAAACCCAGCCAAAAACGTTTGAAACGTGGTTTTTTTCTAGCCCGTTATCTGAACTTCCGCTGTGCAAGGAAAGAATTAAATCATGCCTTTTACTAAATAAGAATGAAACCTTTTATTCGATGCATTGAAAAAAAATTGTATCCTTAGCACTATAAATCATTGTATGGACATACTAACCGGTTATATTTATCAAGGCAGTCGCCGTGTCATTGCCGAGTTTGTTGTGGGCTGTGCATGAAAATTCACCTAAATGCTTCATGTAATCTGCATGACAAATAACCAAAGCAGAGGCATCAACCTTTCTCCCATCTGTCAACTTGTAGATGCCTTTAAGCATGTTGTTGCAAGCAGAATGTCCTTGAATTGGTTCAAGAGCTTTCAAAACTTTACCATCCTTCTTCCAAGTAATTCTAGGCTGCGGGTGTCCACTAACATTACAACGAACAACAAAGGAAGAGTCTTGCATCTTGGTGAGCGGTTTCAGCGGAAAGACCACCGGAGCTTTTAGTTCTGAATTCACAAAAGATAAGAGTTACAAGCAATCATTAAACAAATAGATAGCGCAACGTTTGAATGCATGGCAGAACAGAGAAAGTGACAACAGTCACGAGACATGATTTAGAAGCTCATGATTTAGAGACATGATTTAGAAGACATGATTTAGAAGACATGATTTAGAAGACATGATTTAGAAGACATGATTTAGAAGACATGATTTAAAAGCTCATGATTTAGAGGCATGATTTAGAAGTTTAGAATACTCAAAAAATCTGCCTGTGTAATGACATTCAATGGCATATATACAGGAGAAGATACGAAAAATGCATCTTTCAGTCTGCCGAAAATCGACCCTGGAGCAAGAGAAGTCGCGGCAACGCTCTAGGTGGCAATCGTACGACATTGCAGAACAAATTGCCATGGCTAGCAACGCTACGGGTAAAGATCCATATGCAAAAATCCCTCAACCTTTGGCAGGCGCGACTATCTACAGCATTTTGTACGGTAAGCATACACGTAACCATGTTGGCCCGAACGATCTACGTCAGACAAATATAGTGCATGCCACTACCTTGCACTTTGAGCGCTATCTCGGCGTCAATGATCTCTCCGTAAAATTCGCCAAAACACTTGTATGTCCCAGCATCCGCAACTCTGACCTTCTTAATATGTAACTTATTATACACAGTGCCATCGTTAGTTGTATTTTCCACGCTCATGCGTGGACTCAGCAGCACGGTGGTATTATTGTAAGACCACTCTATCTCGTTCGAAGTAAACATCGCGACTCTACAAGAAAGCGAGACATCTTCATCTTCATCAACTACAACCGAACTTCTTTCAGCTTTCAAAGGCGTCGGACCTGCAAGTTAAGTAAATGTTGCTGTAAATCCGTAATTGACTTAGAAATAATTCTGTCTACAGAACTATGCAACATTCCTGTCTATGAACCAAAGTCCAACCTTTCAAATGATCGAAATACAAAATCTCAATAACTATGACTTAATGAAAAGGCCAATCTCAACATTTCAAGTGTTCAAATGATTTGCAATTTCTCCTCACAAAAATCTTTCGCTCAAAACATCAACATTTTGGTTTAGGAATTATACATCAGAAATGACACTTAAAAATGACATCAAACATTACCTGTGACAGGGACAATAGCCCAATCATGATAATCTACTCCCATGCTGTTTTCGGCAATACATCTGTAAAAGATGTGGTCTTCATTGGGTTTCAGAAACATCGTGCTTTTCTTGTTGGTGGACAAGATTTTGATACCATTTTCTTTACCAGTAACTCTTTGCCAGTTTGAGTCATTTGGTTTGCAATTAACTTTCGTGCACCGCCAATCTGTTAATTGGGCCATCCAAGTGAAGGACCTTACGTCTGGGTTTGCCACTGCATTGCAAACTAACTCCGTAACTGGACTATCTGTGTACACATGAACGAGGTCACGTTTCTTTTCATTCGTTGCTGCAATTTGTGGTTTGCCTATAAAGGTTATTTCAAGTCGGCTTTAGAGACACATGTAAACATACCGAATGAAAAACAGTTAGTGTTTAAGACATTTCTTCAAATTTCAAATGCCTGCACTAGCATTTTGTAAATGAATATTGATTGTACAATTGACTTGCAAAAATGAAATCGACGCTCAAGCAAACAACATGTATTGTTACTGATTTTGACTGAAAAGTAGTTTTTAGATGGATAGCTTACCTCGCACGTTAAGTGTGAATTGCTTCGTCACACTACCAAGAGAATTGGACGCGATGCATTTAAACGTAGCGTTATCATTTGGGAAACTTATTGCCTGTCTATATATTTCATATGCTACAATGTCATAATTGTCGTTAAAGACTGAGCAATCATGTTCGTCATCGTAACATTCGGAGAGAAGAAGATCTTTCTCGCCCTCATTTACTCTGTACCACCGAATTAAAGGTGTAGGAATGCCTTTCACTTCGTACGATTCCCACAGTTCACTGTTTTCATTTTGAGTTAAAAATGATTCCGGAAATTTCGTGAATCTTGGCTTTTCGAACCCTAAAAACGAATTAACATTTCAATGGACAAAAGTAAAAAATCAAACATTTCATTCATAAAATATTTAGAAGTGAGAAGCAATGCTCGTAGAAATATGGCGCGAACATAATACTAACAAGTTGTCGATGTTGTTCATGTTCTACGCATTACGGTATTGTCATATACTTGTATATGAAAATACTTAGATATGCAGAGTAAAATTAAACAACGCGCTTTTTACTCAGGCAGTTTCATTGAACTATACATATTTGGAATGATAAGTGAGGGGGGGGGGGAATTGAAGCCGACTTTGTGCTCACTTTGCCGGAAGACTCAGTCCTTCTTCAACATCGTTTTAAAACAGTAGCATTTTCATATCTACAATTTTGAACCTGAACCTTGCATTAGTTTTGTAAAATGCATGTAAACTAAAACAGCGACACTTAAATTTACATTATATGTAATAAAATTTGGCAAAAATTGTACTCTTATCAAAAAACGTTAAGGCAAACACGAAAATTACAAAAATCGCGCGATTTTTGCCGTTTTCTCGGCGTTCATGAAAGTTTGAGATAAACCTAAATGTTTAAACCTTCAAAATAGTATAGCTCTGTGTTAAATACACTTATTTTCAAAGTTTGACAATAACTGAGTCATTAGCCAAAGAAAGAACAGTGTTTTTAAGATGAAAACACATACCGCCAAGACAAAACCTTACGGTCATTTCCACGGGGAGATGACAAAATGTTTAGTGGTCCGGTTGGCTTCATCTAATCATGGGCGCTTTGCTGTCGAGTTTGCATTCCAGAATATATACAGTTTACTAAACAGTTTAAATGAATGCAGTAAAGTACGAGGTTCCAATCTCAAATTGCGTGTGAAGCAATGATTGTCACGAACAACAGGAACACAGCACCGGTGTTTGCTGACAAGAAAGGGAGCATCTATTTTTTGTGACTAACAAAAAATTATCAGCAGTGCTTTTAGTTCCACAGCCGTGCTTTCTTTTCCCTAACAGAGCACAAAATGCTCACCTGTAATGCCAAAATACTTTTCAACGTGCTTCGTCCACTTAACACTTTTTCTGTGTAGCTCACATATATACACACCATTGTCGCTGACATTAAATTTTTTTATCGTTAAAGATTGTACAGTTTTTGAATGCCCTGCAACCCTGTTTACAGAATTCATCAACTGCCAGTCTTTTCTGGTTCCATTTCGTTTGCTTTTATACCACGTGAGTTCAGCCCATGCATTCGTGGAACACACAAGCTGAACTTCATTGCCATATTTGATTTCGCCACCACTGTATGATATGCTCGGCATTGGTTTAGCTTCGCCTTCTATAATTAAAATGCATTTCTTAGAAAGTAAATCGACAAGGTTTCCAAATCATTGCTCAAGACGTTAAAATCAATAGTGACGCCATGACAATGCGCCATGATCACCGGTCAAACAATGTTTACGTAAAGTTTCAAATTTGGAAAATTGTGTCAATCTTTAGAAATGCATTGTCTGGTATACAATCAAGGGACTTTTGAGCTGATTTATTTGCCTATAGCATGACCGGTTGCCAGGAATCACGATTGACCCTAAAGGTTTATAAATCAACCCTAAAAAACAGTAAAAGACGGAAGTTGTTTCAGATCATCATACAAATTTTTAAAACATAAAGCAGCCAACTGACGTATGGAATTCATGCATAGCTACAAGACGGCAGGGCGATGACGACGGCAAACCAAAATAAGCCAAAGAAATATCCATGCAAACCTTCCAATGCAGTAATCTTCCACGTTTTCAATTGTCTGTCAGACGACCTATATCAACCGTATTTAAAAAGTGCTCGCCACAGCTTGTGCTGCTGGTGTTGTGGACAAGTCGTATGAATTTGGACTTTGCCGTCGAACTGAAGTCTACAGCCTCAACGACGTCAAACGACGTCTAACTCTAAACTCTCTTAATCCATCAATGCATGATTTGCAATGATTTGCCGGTTGCCACATCCCCGCATCTCGCGCTGTGTAGATAGCCGTCGTCCTTTCTTGCCGTCGTCTTTGCGTAAACTCGCTAGAAAAGCATTGTTTACACGGCACGACAAGTCGCACATGATATTTATCTTGACATATGTAAGGAAGTACATAGAGACATTACATTTAAAATTTTACCTTCAGCTAATTCGCTGCACTAGTACTTTCACTAATGTTTTTCATACGCCAAAAAATTGAGCAGAATCAACCCGACGCGACTTGGGTATACTAGTGAGCCAAGACGTGAAAATACCGCCCACCCATATTATTATCAAAAGTGCCTTCAGTTTCATGAAATGGTAACTTACCATGAGACATAGCAACCTCGAGCACTTTGAACGAAGTTATATTTTCAGCCCGGCACTGATATTGTCCAGTATCACTCGACGTCATGTTAGATAATCTAAATATTTGGTTGAACTGTTGAATATGACCATTTGGAACAACACGATGGTATTTATTCTTGTCAGGAGCCAACCACAAAGTTACATTGATGTTTGGATCACTGAGGGAACAGTTGATGTCCACCTCATCACCAACATAAAACAGATAACCCTCTTCTTTCTCTTGCAACCATCTAACAGACTCTGAAATTCACACAAATTTAATTCGCTATGAGCTGTATACGTACATAAAGTTTAAAGTTTACGGCAACTGTACGTACAGCTATGTTGTCACGTATATTCGCTAGTCTAGTTCGATAACATGAACGTAGGAAGTACTAGACAGTGGTAATAGATTACCAACTAATTGTCGACGTGTTATAATGAAGGTATAACATTCAAGAAGTTACGTTTGTGAGTGAGATCTAAGTACAGGGGCCGGTTGTACGAAAGGTGGATAGCGCTATCCACCGGATAGTGATTTTTTAAAACATTCGTAAAATTTCTCATCAATCATTATAAAACAAGATTAAGACAAATGTTCATAGACGAAAGGCCGCTAATTTATTTTGTTAGCCAATCCAATTTTACGAGGGTTGAAAAATCCACTATCCAATGAATAGCGCTATCCACCTTTCGTAGCTACAACCGGCCCCAGCATAAGAGGGAGTTATGAACTTTCACATAGCGATCTGCTTTTCTCTCAAAACGTTTCCTCGGCCTGTCACAAGAATAAAGTGGCATTGGTTATTTAAAAGGCAATAACGCAGGCACTAAGAACTTTGTTCTCCATAAAAATCATTATTTAAAGCCTTCTTCCTCTACATGAAGTGCAGTAGGGCACACGCGCCTTCAAAATTTAAATCTGAAGTGCTATGCATGTTAAGTCTTACAACTGTTGTAATACCATATCTGCCTAGAGATCGCTTGTCTGGCAAGGGACGATTAATGCTTGCATTGTTTGTACCACATATGCATCTAAGTTTGTAGTTGTGGAAGAAAGTAATTTATTTAGAATTTCATCGTGTCGTTTTGTAAACTTGAAGGCCATTAGTACCAAACAGCTAAAATCGTTAAAGCGCTTCCCAGTACTTGAAAAATATATAAAACAGGTTAAATCTAGTTGAAAATCGAAAATCCCGCCGCTTAATGTGCCGAATCGCGATTTCTGTGTGTCGCCTTAAAGGTATCGGCAAACACACTCCATGCTGCACGTAAAAGTTTTTGAAAACGCTACTTGAAACAAACAGCAGAAAATAGAGCGTTAAAAAGGAGAAAAGTATATAGCTACGCTCCCAACTTTGGAAAGGAATCGAATAGTAATCCCTGATGTAATCTTTTTTGAGGGAATCAAGCTGGCAACAACGGAAACTCATCAAAAATATTACAGCCCTTAGTTCTTTGTTTTGCTTCTTGTTTATTCCAACACTCAACAGTCTATCCAAGCAATAAAAAACAAGACGCTCCGAATAATTTTGTTTCACCGCATTCACTATATAATAATGAGGTAAGTTTTCGCACAGTCATGAAGAATAATAGATTATATTGGCAATAAAACGCAGTGAAACTGCAGCTGTACCGGGTACAGGGCCTGGCGCTGAGATCTAAATAGCGGTGTATGTAGGCACTGAACCTTTCTCATTTCAAGAAGTAATTATTTCATCATTCTAGTCGTATTTTCAATTAAAACTACATCTTAATAATAAACTATACACCTGCACCTTTCACTTTATTTACAAAAATTACATAGTCATTAAATAAATAAAATGCCATGTGACAACAGGGTGTAGATGCATGTGCATAATATATCCTTAGTAAAATGCTCAGCATACAAATTTGACACTTTGCTCCGATTAGAAAAACGTAACAAGCCATGATCGGTGTAGAATGGTTGAGATTTACCAACCACAAATATATGATATCACTGCGCAACCTATCAGATGTCAGTTGACGGAGATTCATTGTTTCGTATTGTTTACATTGCATATCAATGCTAAAATTGCATTTTACTTGAATTTTGTCGAATATATGTACAGTAAAGCTCAAAAGATCAAGATTATCGAAGGCAAGCTATATATATCCAGCTGAGATTACTAGACAATCACGAAAAGCGGATATATATACAGCGACAACAATGCACCGTGTCTCTTATGGTTATGCATGTATTTCTATGGCCTTTATAAAATTTTGAGTTGGAATTATCATTTGTGTTATGCTCTCAACCGAAGTGAGAATATTTTTCTAAAAGAAGACGTTTATATTTTACAATAAAAAATTAATCGATGACAAAAATTAAGTTTAAAATACTTAGAAAGGGTTAAAATTCCTGTAATCAATCAGACTGATTACCAAATGCTTATTATGGTAAGTTATTCGAAAATGAGACCTACGGCTACAATATACTCACTTTCATTTTAACCTAACAATCACAACTTCTTGATAAGCGACACAAATACCATTTTCATCACACTATACGATTGCACACATGAACTTCAAGGTTGTGTTTAAACTATACATCACACTGGTATAATTGTTGCCGTTCAAGATCAACGATTTTCAAAACAAATTCCTTCACTTCAGTATAAAGACTGATGAAATAACAACTTGCGATAGATATCTAGAGTATTTCTGTTAAAAGCGATGTCACGTACAGAACTTACCACAGGTTGTCACTGCCAAGCAAATGAGGACGACGAGACGAGATGTGGTCATTTTCGTCATCATTCACACACTCAATTGAAGCCTTGAAAACATAAACCCAATATGAGCACAGAAATCGATATTTGTGTAGAGTTCTTCACTTCGGTTGATGATTCGAGTTTGTACGATTTTGTATCGCTTCCTAGTCGCTCGGGTTTCCACTGAGTCACTGCACCATTGGTGTCTATCAATTAATCACTGACTATATTGACTAACGAAATGTTTAAAGATGCACGGAAATTAACTGCAGCATTCAATAGTTTACGCAAGTGGGGGCGTTCCTGTGCAATGACGTCAGACGTTTTCTCCCAACTACTCGCTCTTTCCTTCCCCCCTCCGACCGCCATGTCGCAATGAAACAAAACTTCTTTTAAACAAACAAAAGTTAAAGTATGTTTTTGCACGTTTTCACCTGGGATTACTGAAGAAAAGGCACACGACCAACTTCCTTGCTTTCGGGCATCAAAACAACATCAAATTAAGTTAATGATTTGACCTGTGGGGGACGGGGACACGTTATTATTTGTTCGATAACACTCACACACAACTATAAAACACGACAGTTTTTTTAGAAGAAAACAGTAACCTTGACATTGAATGCTAGGACTTTCCAAAGTGCAAGCTGTATTATGAAAATGAACAATTATTATGAAAATGAAAAATTTTGAAGAATCATGAATAAATGCACTAGATACATATAATAAATGAGGATACCCCAAATTGGTCTTAGACACTTATTTGAGACTACAGATGCACGACGATATAAGGACGAGTATAGGATCATTTATAATATTAATACTACTACTCAGTATAAAAGTCTATAAAAGTAAAACGAGCAATCGAATTGAGCTATAACTGAACTATTACTCAACTCGTAATAACTGTGCAATAAAATTAGCTTTACATATATAATTCATACTTTTATTGGTTTTAATATGTGTCCACGAAGATGGACACTGGATCTGTTAGTCTCAGACATGAGCACTACAGCTTTTCTTTTTACAATTCAATCAGACGTTTTAAACAGAGTTTGACTTTTTAGTGACCAAATGTGTCTGCGTCTCCACGTCCAAAACAAAAAGTGCTGACATTAAACGATGGAGTTTGATGAAAAAAAAACGATTACAGTAGAGTGCCTGCTTGATCATAAATCATATATCTGATGGTAAAACTCTTTCATTTTTTTTCACTATCAAAAATCGATCATGTGTATAAATATCTTTTTTGTTGTGAGACTCTTTCTGAATTTGTCAAGCAAGCGTAAAGTATTGACAACTGATTCCGAGTTGATTACTTGCAATAAAATTGTGTGCTCTGAAGAAAAAGTGATAAAACAAATACTGATAACTGATCCTCGCTTGTTCTCTTCTATTAATACTTTGGCATCTTTGCATACATAGACAGTGCTATGAAGATCTCAAATATGGCTAAGGATGATTTTATACTTTTTTTACACACACTTCAGACAAGTAACACTTCCTAGTGCAGCCATAATGGCGCATTAAAAATGATAAATTAACATGGAGGATAAATTTAAATAGTAAGAGATTAAAATCTTGAGATCGTACGTATGAGAATGATTAATAGTGATATACTGCACACTACAGTGTCCACCTGTGTGCGGCTTCCTGCCATTTTCCCTGCAGGATGAGCGTTCCTTATCGAACTTGTTTTGGTTTGTATCGGGCTTCTGCATCCTGTTTTGTTATTCGCAAAAACGATATATGAAACATACCAAAACCCTACTCCATACTATAACAGGGACAGATTGATAAAAATAAAGTCATCATATTTTCTTCCACATAACTGTGTCACTCTGCAGTTCCGGCAATGATAATGCTTCTACGGTTGAAAAGAATGAAATAGTCGGGAAAATATACAGTACTATGTCGTCAGAACAATTTTGCTTTATTAAAATTGGTCAAAGAATAATCTAGCAAATAGATTGTTGTACTTGAAAAAATATTGAAATACGAAATATTTAGGCCAGATGCTGATGCGGGCACAATATAGGGTAGTATAAACTATATATAGCAACGAAAGTGAAATCAATATCCTCACTGCAAATTCATACACAACTAACAATATAGAGTTGATGTGTGGGGGCATCGCGAGCTCAACGACGCGAAAATAAGCACTCCATTTAAATACAAAGTCACAAACGCTGAATAACACATTTGTGTTGCTATGGCAGTCTACATCTCGAATATAACGTAGGAAAACTTTTCCTGAAATTCAGAATACAAAGTTTGCGATTTGCCCGCGTAGAAAGTTCACCTTGTTTATAGCACTTAAGCTTTCGAAAATCACGTCGCCCTTATCAGAACAAGAAGTAGGACGCAGTACATAAATTTCTCCAAGCACAGCAGAGGCAGTTCCAGAGCCATAATACTGCTGAAACGTTACTGTAGTATCAATAATGCTGTATTTCAGTTTGTAAACAATATTTTCAGCATAAAATAAAGCCAATATTCATGGTCGCGTCGTTGAGCTCCCGTCGTAGGTCCTTAATTTTTTTGGCCCAAGTGCCGGAGAACTCATTATAGCACGAGCGTAGCAAGAGCTAAAATGAGTTCTCAGGAGGGCCAAAAACATATTTATGTCCAAGAACATCAACTGTATTACTATTATATAATAATTTGAAAGGGCACTTATGGTTTAAAAACGGCATCATGCAACGGGTGAACACTTCAGTCACGTTAGTGAACATACAGTGACGATGTACATGTAAGTCTTTGTGATACTTCGATGTTCGGCAATTTTCAGTTTATGTAGGCCGAAAAAGTATATAAATCAAGTTTAACAATAAATTTAGGGTGTATTTTTGAAAACCTATAGTTAACAAATTTATAGCTTTTTGCCGGGCTAAAATTTATAATTTTAGACCGCAAAACACATCGCAATGCCCGCTAAAATAATGTAATAGAAAATATTGTTTCCAGTAAGGTTCAAACAGAGGAGATATTATTATCTTCGTGAGGTTAGACCGTTCCTGCATGCCAAAACAGAGTTTAGTTGAGCGTTATCTCAGTGGCATTGCTGACATTTCCTCTCTGACTTTGTATAGATATTTATAGCTGTGTATATTTCAGTGTCATCAATATGGTACATTATACAGTAAGATAGATAATATATGCGCAAACCGATAGTGTTTACAAAAGAACGAAAGTACATGACAATCGACCTTTTGAAACTGAAGTGATTTGGGGGTGTTGTCCTGCACGTTGTGAGGGTTACGTTGTCGAAACGCACCAGAGTGTACAAAAAGACTTGAAAAACTATATAAGGTTGAACTATAGTTCAACCTTAATTGACCGTAGTGTGTAGTACTATGAAAAAGCACCATCGCCATAACAATGCTCCTCTTCTTTTGTTATGTGTAGTTAGGAAGAAATGGTTCTTCCGGTCTGAATTGTCGTATATGAGCAATCTACAATAGATGATCTTTCTGATATACCCTTTCCAATACAACGCTACCCCCTTACTGATCAATCAAACAAATACTTTGCTCAATAAATGCATGTATAAAAAGTTGTTTTTTAAAATCAATGCAAGTCTTAATAAAATGCTTTACGAAAGTCGTAACGCTGACTGGAGAGCAGGGGAGCAACGAGGAACTGCTTGTTACTGATTTTTATCCATGCATTTCACAACAATGTAATATGGTAGTACTTTATACTTTTAAGAACTTACTTCTATGATGAGAACGAAAACGTTTTTATTCATATCTCTTTTATGCGTATTAATGGACCCTCACGTTCTCTCTGCTTGATGATTTTTTAACCGATATTGATAAGGGAGACTTTCAGTGGTCTTTAAAAAAATTGGAAGTTCGAACAAGCTTTTTTCTTTTCTTGGGAAATGATTTTGATTGGTAACAGCGTCAGAAAAAAAGTTTAAAATTATCTTAACTGTCTCTGAATAGTCTTAATTTTTGCTTCGAAGTCACCTAATTCAATTTCCACTGAGTTTGCAGTATTTTGATACCACAGGTTATGCTGGACTCCAAAAATCAGCGCTCATTTGGGCGAAGCATATTTTCGTACGGAGCCGCTTCATTGCTGCTCCTGCGTGAATGTTTTTCTTCTTGGAAACTCGTTGCTTATATGTTATGACTGCATAGGAGGAATACCCTAATTTCTGTTCTTACAGCTACATTTAAGTCTTCAAATAAATTTTCTAAATCACAATTTTATAGTGTTTTACTTATAAGTCAAGTTATAGCACCCCTCATATTCATATTCAGACGGCATGCACAGTATATTCTGCAGTTACTTCATATATGAATATAGATGTTTTGTCATATTGCATTTGTTTTCCGTGTGTGTACAGGACTGACAATATCAAATGACATACATATTTATCCTATAAGTGTAGCTACTGTTAGAAATAGCGTGTGCAATATTTTTGGCGTTTAAATCCCAACTACAATATCTGTAGAGTTGAGCAGATTTGTTTTTCAAAAATATTCTTCCATACTAGTTCCAGGCTACAAATCCAATTTTCTCTATGGTGTTTATAAATAAACGTCGACTAGACAAAGTCATATTTGCTGCTTTCGAAAAACGTTATTATGAAATGCAAAATGATTAAACATATGTTTCCTCTTGAGACTACCATGACAGCTACCTGCAACAGGTGAAAATGAGCCGTCGTCCAATTATAGCTACGGTAAATTTTTTCAACTCTTGATGTATATGTGTTCTCCTTCTCTTAAGGCAGGGAAAAATTACTTAGAATAAAATTTTTTCTTTACTATCTTGCACGCCATTGGCAAAAATGTTGTTTCATCGTAAATTCTATTTTGATTGGCTGATCCAATAAAACTTCCTAATGAAACCCACAGACACGTAATCGGGGGGTGAATATTAGCGCATGTAAGCTTGGTAGTCGCATATCATAGTGATTCTTCGACACAATTGAGTAGCTGGTAATATACGCTTTCAAAACGACGTCACGTTTCTCTATAATTGTTGCACAAATGTAAATTGATACTAATTATTGACTGCATCTATAAATTGGTTTATCATAGACATTTCAAAACATTACTTGAAGGTA
>JAODVM010035893.1:0-18856 GCA_025400095.1 Phenganax marumi
AATAGTAAAGTTTGAAATTTACTATTCCGTCTCAAGTTCCACTATTCCTCATTGTACTGTTCATGGGTCCTCACTAATGTTCTGATTTTCATGAAATCATTCTCAAGTTGATTGAATAACAAACTCAGTGAGCCTCATCTATAGAGGAACAGTGAGCTGGCTCAAAGTACAGTATAAATTGATCTATCATGCAAGGAAAACCCTCCATTTAGTCACAGGATAGATTAAAATTATCTATTCTGTGATTTAGTACCACATTTTTTCTACTATACAAACGAAATACCATTCAGGAAGTTTACTATTCTGTCAGGCATTTTACTATATTCAGAATAGCAGGAATTTTGACCCCTGTATTAAAACAAATACCAACATAAGATCTTCCTATTTTACAGTCGTGCCAATAGAAGTGTTACCAAAAATGTTGACTACTTCATCTCTCGACTTCAAGGAGTTCGTCTGAACAATTTTCGAAAATTTCGAAAATTTGTTTAAAAAGTTCTGAACTTCCTGTTTTAGTGACCAATCAAATTGCTCAAAAGCAACATATAAACTTTGATTGGTTAATGAAATAGGTAGTAAGGAAGTTTTTAAAGAAACTTTTAATATTGTAGGGTAGGAACTCTTCAAGTTACGATATGAACTGGTCAACGTTTTTGGGAACGCTTCTATTGGCACGACTGTAACTGAAAAACAACGAACCTGCAAATACAAAAACCTCACGGA
Source organism: Phenganax marumi (assembly GCA_025400095.1). Lineage (NCBI taxonomy): Eukaryota > Metazoa > Cnidaria > Anthozoa > Malacalcyonacea > Clavulariidae > Phenganax > Phenganax marumi. The sequence continues at coordinate 724 of JAODVM010035893.1, forward strand.
ATAAACAATAAAAAGAACGCATGTTACTATCCAGCGAATAGGCATGTATGGCGTAACGTCATCCAAAAACTTTTGATGCCTCTATAGTAAAGAAAATAAGATCATGTCCTTTCATCTCGACCACAAACAATACAACCACGAATACCATTAACTTACAATAGCATGATTGTGTTCAATACCTGTTTAACAAAAGTGAAAAATTTTGATATGAATGAAGGTTGTGGAGGACCAGCGATGTTGTCAGAATCCGCCATGTTTCTAAAATAATTTACAAGAGAACAAGAATCAAGACAAAGTCCAACTCAAGTCATGTTGAGGTTTACTCCTTGGGGTCTACCCTTGACAAGTTCATTCATCAATAGGAGACTGTCGTCACTTAAAATTGAATATTAAGATGCAAGTAAGTTCCCCGACAAGAAAAAATCAACATACAAGCGTCTCTGCTGTTTATCATTTGTTGCATGCTGAAGAAGACATTTTAAACAGTTCTAAGAAATTGTACACAAAGAATATTACCCATATAATGAAAAAAACATTTGATACACCAACACAATTTTCAGCAGATAATTGTATAAATTTATGGCGTAATACACTTAAAGAAAAGCTAAAAAACCCCCAATAAAACATGCTGGAAAATGCCAAAACCAGACGATTGGTAGTACATCATGGCACTTTCGCAACCGGCTTCAACGGCTCCCTATGCAATTGCATTAAAAACCGTCAAGTCGTATTTCAAATAAAAATTTATTGCAGAAATACGACCGGATCGCTGGCTTTTTTTGAAAATTAGGTAGTCTTACCTTCAGATTACTGGATTCTGTTGAGTTTAGTTGGTATTTTTAAGAAAATCGTTGCATTTGGGGCTGAAAATGCTGAACATTTAAATACCAAGCAACTTTGCTAACTCACGACACGTTGCAATGCAAACTGATCTCATAAAAACACTGGATCGATATTCGCGACAAGAAGACTGATCTCAAAAAAACACTGGACGAATATTCTTCTGTTTGAAACTGATCTCATACTCAACACTGGATGATTTTCAAAACCAAAGTTTCTGCGATCACAGCAGCATGCTTTTATCGTGTAAAATCAAAGCAAATGTTCAAGTGAATTTAGAGAACATGTCGGAGAGAACTTGTTCCGTGCACTATAGAGCCAAACACAGAAATGTACTCTTGATAAGATCAGCGCGAAATAGCAACAGGTGCTTCATTCTGCGTGCCTAAAAGACATGCCTTCTAGACTAATGCTTATGTTGGATAAACATTAACTTCACCTTTGAACCGTTAAATCTTACCATGCTTCCAAATATCAAAAGCCAGAGAAACAGCCACTATTGTAACAAAAACAAAACACCACAGTCAGTTACAAATAATGTGATATGCTCGGGAGAAAACCGCTACATTTCTTTTCCCGCTATTTTCGTCCAAAAGTTGTCCTTTTCTTCCTGTTTGTGTTGGGGTATGTTCGTTTGCACGGCTTAATGGAGCGATTTAGCGAAGGTAATAAGTGTGAAGGCATTACATTTTGTGTACAGTTGTCCTTTTTGAGAACCATTCCATTCAACCACCGAATGGAACACGTATGAATTTAATACATATTCGCCTCTTGTCTTTTTTCAAAAACCACAGACTCGAGTTTACAGATGAAAATATATGAAAGAGAGAAAGCATTGGTAAGTCGAATTAAAAGAAGTAGTTTTTGCTTAAGTTTAAATCAGTACGATTGTATACCCTAGTTGAAAACTTTCAACATCTTAACGTATAGGAGGGCATTGATGAAAGGCAAAGCTATCGTAAACAACGTATCAGAGACAGCTGCCACAACCGCAGTGCACGAGATATCATGCCTGCAGGCTCGGATGAGACAGGACTGCCACGCCATATATTTAATCACCTAATCGCCAACGACCAATATCGATTCCTGTACTGTGAAATTCCGAAAGTTGCGACGTCCAATTGGAAGCGAGTAATCATGACCTTAAATGGGCATGCCAAATCTTCGTGGAGCATTGAATCACGTGACGTCCATAACAAATCACGTGGCTACTTCCGATATTTGCACGAGTACAGCGCTTCGGAAATAGCCGTCCGGTTGAAAACATACACTAAATTCCTATTTGTACGCGACCCGTTCGAACGCCTAGTGTCAGCCTACCGAAACAAATTCGTGGAAAGCTACAATTTAACTTTTTTTGAACGAACCTACGGTCGCTATATCATTAAAAATTTTCGAAAAGAAAACTCGCAGAACAACAAAATTACCTTTGAAGAATTTATAAACTATATATTAGACGGTAGCCCGAATGTTATGAACACGCACTGGCAGAGATATGACGAACTATGTCGGCCATGTTTGATTTGGTACGATTTCATAGGCTATTTGAAAAACATAGAACAAGATTCGGCAGACATCTTGAAAATTTTAGGCTTAGAGGATAAAGTTTCCTTTCCTTTAAATATTTCGTCAAATTATGAAGTACCCAGTTCGGTTTTGAAGCAAAACTATTTTCGAAAATTGCAAAAAAATGACAGGAAAAGATTGTACGAAAAATATAAACAGGATTTTGAAATGTTTGGTTACCCAAAACCGACGTTTTAGAGCAAGTTTTTGTTATAATAATGGATATGGTATAAGTTTTTTAAGGCTGGAAGCTTATGTATTTACAATACGATTCAGTAATGTCCGTAGAGCATGTGAAATAACTTACTTTTTATTCTTTACTTCAGTAGTTTATACTATTTAATTTCTAGAAGGTCAACGGTAGGTAATCTTATACAGCAATACAACAACTTTATCATGACAACAAATTAAGTCAACAGCGACTGATTGTGTATTAATGTATGTATATTATTTGCAGCTCAAGCTTCTTTGACAAATATGCTTACTTTTTCGAAAGCCTTGCACAATCTAAATTAAATTCTGACTTTACTGTAAAAGGCAATATTACTTTGTTAGCAAAAGCGAACTCATATTAGGCAAAGGTTTAGCACACAAGCGTTTCCCACCAAAGAATAAGCCGAGTTTTTTGAGTACCTTTTTTACAAATGAGATTCAGGCTCCGGCGCAACTTTCACTTTCTTTTCCTTTCGTGGTTTTCCTTCCCTCGCGTGATTGTTCTCGCGGGCCTCGTGGTTTCTGGCGCGAGCAGCGTGGCGTTTGTCACGTCCTTCCCGTTCGCGATGGTGGTTACCATGCTCCAGCGCGGGCGTCGTTCGGTTGGCACCGTGCTGTCTTCGTCGGGCGTCGGAAAAACCTAACCAATGGCACAAAAGACTGTCAAAAGAGTAATAAATAGAAGGAGATGGTTGGAAATTGCAAACAGAGTTGTAGTCCTGGGGCCGGTTGTTCGAAAGGTGGATAGCGCTATCCATTGGATAGTGAATTTTTCAACGTTCAAAAAATTGGACAAAAAATGTCGAAACTTCCATTGTGGTCAGCAATATAAATATTAGAGACTTTAATCTATCGATACAAGTCGTAATTTTATGTTATAACGATCAATGGGAAATTTTACGAAGGCTACAAAAAGTCACTATCCAGTGGATAGCGCTATCCACCTTTCGAACAACCGGCCCCTGGCCTTATCCAAAAGACTAACGGCTGGCTTTATATTCATGGATGTATATACGATTTATTTTATTTTTATTTTTGTTTTATTTTGTAAGCTTTGCCACAATATGAATTACATATTACTATTCATATAACATAATGAATAACATATAACATAAATAACATATAACATATAACAATAAATAGTATATAACATAATGATTTGAACTTTGGAAATCAGTAAAAATATGAAGAAAAAATTTAAAATAGTCGCGCAAGTTCTTTTTGACATAGCTATATCGAAATATTCAGAGATATTGAAGAAAAACTAGCTTGTTCTTACTTCTAATGTATTTATAACTCTAAACCTAACGATACACTAACGGCTAACTTTACTTCCAGGCGATCGATGTGGTGCATGGTTCAAACTGAGGGTAAAGAAGGTTAAAGATGGCCGCCGCGCTACAAATTAATAAGGTTAGTTTTCACTTTTTCGTATATTTTGCAAAAGCTATCAGCTTTTGTTTCACAATATTCTATATTCGGTAGGACATGACATATTTTCGGGTTTTTATCCTACTTTTTCCGCCATTGTGTATTGTTGCTTGCCACTTTTTGGAAGTAATCCGATCTGCATAGCCTATCACTTATATCACGCAAGCGCCATTTCGTTATTCAACTTAAATTAAATTACTTTTGAAACGAACAATTATTATTTATAAGAAGACTGTTGCCGCTGTCAAAAACATTAAAAATCATATTTGCGAATCTGCATTCAAAGTTAGTAGCGCAGAACGTAACAATCACTCACCTGTCTGTCAATTGCTTTCGTCAGTTGTCGTTTAAATAAAAATGTACGAAAAAATTTCAAAAAGTCAAAGCATCACAAGTAGAATGGTAATTGTTTTAAATACGAGCAATACTCGTTTTGTGATAAACACAAAACATTTATTGTTTAGAATCGCTTCATTTCGACTTGTTACTTTTACAAAGTGAATAAATTCTGGATAACTCATTTGAATATGAATAAATAAGTAATTGTGATCACAAGATGTTAAACAATGACGAAATCTAAAGAAGCACTAGACGAAAATAGGTTACCGGAACCCCATATAGATTCTTATATCGATGCACTATTCCCTGTAGCTTTTAGTGCAACAAAGTGGTTTCACTTATCGAAGTAATACAAAGCCTTTATCTTCAATTTCCTGTCTAATGGATATTTTCATAAAGTTTTCGTTAAAAAGTCTTTCTCAATGTTGGCGTTTAGTTCGTTTTATGTGTTAAAGCCTTGGAAACGCAGGATGCTCTAAAACTTTCAGTGAATCGTGTGGAATGGTTGTCGGCTTTTAAAACAATGTCAATTTCAATTAGTTAATACGTTACACATCGATGGCTCATTTGAAAACAATAACAGACTATGCATATAAGGGAAATTTCGCTTCTCCGCAGTTTTTTTGCTATGTGCTAAATTTGCTTTGAGCAAGAATTGAAAACATCAGCATGTTTCGTTTTCTGGGTTAAATTTAGTTTTTGTGGTTTATTGAGTACTGTTGATTACCTACTTTTTCTTTCAATAAATTTTTTGACGGTATTAAACTGTTTATAAAGCCGATTGGAAACATTTGGCAAACGCTTTTTTAATTGATTAAAGGCGATGATACCTCAAATGTATAATTCAAACAGCGACACAGCATTCATACTGTAGTACTTATACACTATAGTTTCTTTAAATACCGAGAGAGAAGTCTCGTTATCAATTAAGGTTTAATATAGAATGTCAATTAAGTTGCTACTTACTATTAGAGAACAACATGCGATAATTTTCCGGCTATTTTTTGGCTTTTGGTCAAAAGATTTGTTTGATATGTACAGCGTCGGTGTTCTATATTTAAACTAAATGCTTCCTTTTATTGACTTTTGGTACAGAACAGAGCTAATCTCTCTCATACGTTGGCAATATGGCTACGCGCACTTTTTCTTACAAAATGTTGCGCACTGAAATTGCCAAAAACATAAAAAAGAAAAACAAACTATAAGGTTTGAAAAAACTAAGTTTTTAAAGCGATAAATATCTTACAAGTTCTACGTTTTGAACAAGGACTATCGGTTTATCCTGTTCATTTCTCATTATACTTTTTTCGCGAAAGGATAATTCTATCAGTCAAACTCCAGCAATCCATTTGTCAAAGAGTTTCTGAAGGAAGCAAAAGAATAAAATACTACGACGATTTTCCGCGTGAGATTAGCAAAGATATGAAAACAACTGGACAAAATTTTGCGAAATGGTTCGTAAAAATGTGTGGCAGCTATACTGAATTGAGCCTCTGCCTATGCCTCGCGAAGTTGTCGCGCAAAGCCATCGCGATGCAAGTGACATGAAAAATTCCTTTGCCCTACAGCGTCTTTGAAACTACAGTGAAGATATCCTTGATCAAACAATATCGGTGCCAACTATGCGGCGTATTGGCAATCCGATTTAGCATTATGCGCGTTAGAATCGCAGAGTGTAGTGTCGAATTTCACTTGCTATGTCCATTATGACATATTTTACCGCTTTGCTTGTACATTGAAGTCATTACGGCTAATATTTGCGTTTTTTCGCAAATAAATAGCAAAACAAGCGCTAATTCATTGAAAATCCCCCAAAACGGGCGCTCGCACTTATTTGACTATACAAATAATACAATATCCTTTGGTAAATATTCCATGGTAAATATAAGTTTCAGGAATGTTATGACGAAAGGCCACGCACTCAAACGTAAAATTTGTCGAGTAGGGCTGTAAGTACTAGGTATTAGAAACCTTCAGATATAACTGCCAGTGCGACTGCGGCTACAAGATATTACAGAGCGCTAGATTTAACTGCAAGTACGACTGTGACTGCTAGAAAAGAGCTTAATATTTTATTTGACTGCTAGTGCGAAACGACTGCAACTCTTTGGCACCATTGTTCAAATCGAAAATCTTCACTTTTCACTTTCGTTCAATATTGTGTGTAAATAAAATTGCGTTAAAAATAAAAGTACGACGAGCGAACATCGGTGGCTAAATTTTCCAGCATTTGTTGCTCAAAATTTGTACAAATTCGCAAGTTATATTTATATTTGTTATAATTTCGCCAAAGGCAACGCATTTCGAATTTCCATATTATCTGTAGATTGAAATGGTATATCAAAGGTATTTTGTAAATTTTCAGTAGGAAATATCACTTCTGGAAACCTATGCTGATACACTTTAGAAATTTTGGTAAAGGAGTTTTTAAATTTTGATTGTATCTATCTGTACAAAACTACATTTTTTCTAAAAAGCGACAGTTGTAGGTCTTAATAAATGTACTTGTGTGTATGAAACTGTACAATGTTGAATCGTAATTACTTTCCACTAAATTTTACCGAAGATATTTTGAATTCAGGCGCCGCATGTACGAAGCGAGTTTAGTTTAAAACGGTGGATGAGGTCAAAGTGGAAACCGTACTTATATTTTCCTCGCACAACCAAACAAAGCATTTTAACTGTAGAATACCGTACAATAGTTATACATCTAACCATATATTTAGCGCATAAGACTGGATTTAAAGATTTACTAGATATGAAAATGCGCTTTTAACTTCATGTCTACCCACCGTCTAAGCTAAATGGGCTTTATACAACGGGCCCTTAAATTATCGACTTTACCGAGAACTTTACTACATTGTTTTGTTACGTAAAAGCACCTTCATTCTAAGACTCAACGCTTTTACGTTTAACAAACGTCCGTGTATATGTATAAGCGTAGATACGTTCCTATATAGTCTCTACTTACACACAATTCTGCCAATGCCAAAACACTGGAGGGTAATAGTAATAGTAGCCAATACATTCCGATACTACCGACCAATAGAGACACAATAACACACATTTGACTCGCATATTCGGCGTAACTTCTTCAAGGAAACGCGACTGGCACAAGAACGGTCCACAAAACTTGGACTTATAAGGTATTAGCGATGAAACTTTTAAATTATTTGTCAAAGGACCTAAGCATTTCCTTGGTTGTCATAAAGGGCAAGCTGCTTTCGAGCTAGCACGCGAAATAACAGCTTAGGAGATTAGCACACCGTGTCGATGACGTTGCATCGCAACGGATCATTTGATATTTTCTCTGATTCGGGGTAGATTTGGTTTCCTCGAGATGTCGAGGATCGTGGGTGACTTAATGAGGATTGTACGAGAAAGATTTAGCCACAGTCGTGGAAAGAGGTATAGTGTGTGACGCTTTATGAAGATACAATGAGTGGGTTTCAGTAAGCTGCACAAGGGGAGCGAATGGTGGTCAACGTTGTGCTCTTATAAGAGCAAGCAAAGTGAACTTATTTTCACTTATTTTTATGTTTTTCATCACATACACGACTGCTACACGTTCATCGGAGTTTCAACAACTTTTCACTATTGCTATAAAAATGGTTCCTTGGTAGTGCGCTTTCATAGAGTTTAAAATCGTTTTTTTCTTGAATGAAAGCAGTTTTCGTCGAAGTTGTCGTGTTATCCGCCAAATCTTCACTCGATACTCGATCCTCGTAACATTAGATGTCCCTGATAGCAAGGTTAGCGCCGCCCTTAATTGACAATTATTATCTATGAAAAGGTCTTTCATTTTCGTTCGACTATGGTGAATCGTTTTCATATAGCCTAAAGGCCTTTCTAAACATTGCGATATCAGTGTTAAATTTTAAATAATAATTCTATGTCTTGGAGTGCATTCGCTCACTCGAGCTTTACTAACCGTTTGAACGTCCGTTTTAGTGTTTCCCGGCATAACATTTCTGCATACGGTATGCTTTGCCTAATGTTAGATATCACTCTGAGTGGTGCCTTGAATCTCGAGTGGTTTGCTAAACTTCGCTTAACATGTGTTATTGTTTTTAAAGATTGCGACTATTGTATATCCGACCACAGGCCTATCTACTCGTTTTGCTCTGTCTGACAACAGAAGATTTGCTGGTCAAGAAAACGGGGCGCATGCAACTAGATGCAGTCATTTACCTACTGAATTGCCTGCCATTTAGTGCTGTTTTGTTTTAGTAAAACCATGATGAAAGAGTTGCACCCTGACCAGTAAACTCGTCTGTTGGACAGTGTAAGATCCTCCGATTCTATCTAACACCAGATGACTTCAGTCCGTTTTACGCTGGATCACCTGGTATTGGACAGTGTGCATTCCTCTGATCTTAGACTGCGTAATATCATCTGGTGGTAGACACACTAAAATCATCTGATGTCAAATTGAGTGAAATTAACGAAGCCCGTTTAGCCTGAACGGTGGCTACTTCAGAATTCAAAAACACTCCCATACATCTTCTAAAAGTTTTAAAACAAATCTTATGTAATCAAATTGTGGATAAATACATAATAATTATTGTATTCAGCTCAAAAACATACAATTTCGTTGTTTAAGGAGTAGATAAACATGATATCTATTTTGAAGTGTATACACCTGGTGTTAGACAGAGTAAAGTCAACTCGTGTCAGATAGACTGATGATGTCGTGCTGCGTTAGTTAATTTTGAAGGTATAGATCTTGCATGGACGTTTGAAGGACAATTTTAATCATATACATTTGTTCATTGCCATATTATTTCTATTATTGGTCAATATACGTCTTATATATCATGTTAATACATCCTCATCAACCCACAACTTCCTCCCTTCTTTCAACTGATTTGAATCAGGTCCAATTGTCAATCTGATGTAGAATGATTGTCATTGTTGTAAAGGACATTTGAGAGGAGAGGTAGAGGTAGCTTAAAAAGGTAATTTTATTGCATCTGTACCTCAGGATTTTGTTTTAAAAACTCAAGACCATAACGAGCGAAGTACAGTAACTAATCTTCAAGCACAAATTCTCGCCCTCGCCTAAAGGTTTCTTATGTCAAACACAAAATGACAGTGAGAAAACCTCTGTCGGAAGATCCCTGCTCTGCTGGAGCGGAAACTGAAAAACAGGTTTCTGTTTGGCAGAGAGCGGAAACCCTGGATTTCGAGGTCGCATACAAACTTACGTTGCGCTTATTAGTGCCCTAAGTTTGTGTATTTTCCGTGTAAATGATTAATGATTCTAGAAATTTTTTTAAAAGACCGCAGCAGCCAACACTCCTGTTGCGTCCGCTCACCCAAAAGCAGATGGCCGATATTTACGCCATGTTTTTCCGCACAAAAGACGGAAAAGGAATTAAATTTACGTCAACACGGCAAGCAGCTGTTGGCATAAACCATGACCTGGATAGAAACTGAACCACTGTGCTCTTTTTTTTCTCTTTTGGATGGGCTAAGCTCAGCCGCCTTAATCCATAACAGGCAGTATTGCCGTAATATGTTTTTGCTTTGACGCCAGACAATGCATGCTACGTTCTATCTAAAACCAGACGCTTTTATGAAAGTAAGTCTCACAACTAAAAGCAACAGCTGGTCAAATTCAGAAGTCTATTTTATATCCGTATAAGAGCAAGCAAATCCAACTTATTCTCATTTTGTCCATGTCTTTTTCGCCACCTACAAGACTAATTCTAAGACTACTAGACGTATAATCATACAAATTTTTCTCAACGCTTTCATCAAAATTTTTTTCCAAAACAAAAAATAAAGAACGCAAGCTTCGTCATTTGACGTCATGACAATTTACTTATTAGAAAGAACTGAAACAGTTCTTAAATGATTAGTAGCGTAAAATTCTTGCATACTGACTTCCCAAATGTTCAATATCATGTAATTGTGCCTTTCGTTATTCGTTTTCTTTGATGGCGACGTTTTGGAGACGTCTTTGACGATTTTAAGAAAGAAGTGAATTGAGTATAAGATATTAAAGAGTCTCAAATTAGTGTCTCATTCAAACTCTTCAACTTGTTGTTGCTATGGTAGAACGATAACATCTTTGAATCTATAATTTTCATACTAGCCAATATCTGTAATTTTCATAGTTTCAATTTTCGAACTTGCTAGATGTCGATTGTAAACCTGCACCTTCCAAGATGATGGCTCTTTGATGGGTAGGCCATTCTAAATGTAAAGATGTGGAATGCTATAATTGGAATCTTGAATCCTGAAATCTATAAAGACTTGACTGTGATAGTTCTTAGTTAGGTTTAAGAAAAGAAGCAAGGTTACAGGGTTTAATAGAAGTTGTTCAAAGTGCTATTTTGCATCTTAAACTGGCGGCCATTTTGAATATTTGTGCGAAACATACTATCTCGTAATTTTCATGTTTTAAATTGTTACTGATGACGTTGATATCGTCAGTGGCGTTAAAAAACGGCTTCTTCAATAATAAGTCGCAGCATGTTTTGTGTTTTGACAATGAATTTTGCTGAATCGTTTATATATTTACTTAGTAAACTAACTGAAAGAAATTTCAAAAAAGGGCCATTTCCTTCCATTTACTGAACGAAAACAAACGACAATAACTTTGATTAAGTCTGCAGACCATCATTAATACATGTCTAATGGAACTGAAAAAAACATGGAACAATAGGCTTGCCTTAGTGTGTCAATCAAGCTATGACTTCTGCTGACTCGTAAACTCTAATTCAAGCACGCTGAATCGCTGAGTTGCAGTGAGTAGTAATTATACAAACAGATGAGTAAGTCATCCTGAATTATTTACACGTTAATTTTTAAAATTGGCTTCATGCTAGGAGTGACCGTTTCGATTAACACATAAAAAAGCAAATGGACAGAGAGATTATTTGGAACAATTGTTCTATAACTGGCAAAGCATTCATTACTTCATGCAGGTCGCCACGGTTTTGTCGCGGTAGAACTTGCTTTGTTTAATTAAACAAGGTTAGACATGCGAAGTGAGAAACAAGAGGGATGTTTTTGCCTCATAAAAGTTTGAAAAGTGGTTGCAAATGTAAATTTGTTTTCGACGTTAAGGAGAGTTGATCAGGCTTCGACTTTTCTTGTGCAAATCGTGTCTGAGGCTGTTTTATACTTTTTGGCCACAAAAAGCATGTAACAGAAGTGGTGTAATTTTGTATATTTCGTGCTCTCTATGCTGCAGTGTTTTCTCGGACGATATTAAGCCTATCTATACGCAAATTTACTTTGCAACAACGTGTGTCTTATTTTACTTGGCATGCGCAAGAATTCACGGAGCGCGCAGGCTGTTTATGCACAGCCGAATGTAATTGAATTCCCAGGAAGATGAAGGAATACTCCATACATGCTGTGAAATGTTTGTTTGCGTCCTACCTCGTTATTGTGAATAAAAACTGACACCAAGCTGTGAAATATAGGTTATAATGATGATATGGTCAATAGAAGATGCCGAGAAGGCCGAGGCCTGGAAGTTTAGCAAGCTTCAAGGGACTAGTGATATTGCTGTGATTTGATCATAGTTCTAAAAGTCCTGTAAACTTTAGAGAACTGGGAAAGTAGCTGCGGCACCGAATGAACATCGATACAGAAGGTTCATCGCACATGTGGCATTGCGCATGTCGGCCGCCATTCAAGTCAATGACATGTTCTGGCGAATAAGCACGCTGTAGTGGATCGTTGCTCCGTCTTCTGCCAAGTAAACTACATATTTTTGAAGAAAAAAAAACAAACGAGGAAACGCTGCACCGCTGAATGCACCGTCTGCTACTGATCTTTATTCTGTGACTGCGGATTATCTGATAGACGCAAATTATGTTAACGAATCGCGCCTGGCCGTGCGCAGTTTGATTTGCGCAATGGATGCAAATTAGCAGAGAGGAGGCAAATATAATGTCTACACATGGCTTTCTCGTTTGAGATTTCTCCATCAATGACAACGAAAGCGCGCGTCAATAAATTTTCGTGTTCATTGTAAATGTCGTAAATTAAGCTATATGTCAATGACAATGGTCTGGAAGCTTGATAAAATTTGGTGTTCTATGTTTTTGGGCAGTTTGTGCCCTCACCGTCACTGAACACATTCGCTGCATAATGAGGCGTCGTCAAACGATAAGTTCGTCGCAACTTATCACGACCACCCATTTGGTTTAATTACTTTAGTAAAAGCAAATGAATGTTACTTTGGAAGAAATTACCACTGAAGTTTCAATTCATGACCCAGCTTTTTGACACTCCAGTGCAGTCTAAATGTTTTCATCATACATTATCGCTACTCTGGTCTAGTAAAATGAACGTAGAAGTTACAATGACCCAACGGTACAGCACTCCAGTCTAGTGTCTTCATCACACATTATCACTATTCTGCTTTAGTAAAATGATTGTACTTCAGCCAGAAGTTGTAATTCGCAACCCTACTTTTCGACACGTGCTAGTGTCCTCCACCTTGCTATCACGATAAAGTTTCACTGAACCCCCTCGTTTGGAGAGTTTAGGATATTTTCGCTCAAGAGGGCTTAAGTTTCGAATTCCAGTGATTCTGCCATATATGAGTTATGACAGATAGATGATTGACAAAACCCACAAGAAAAAACAAATATTAGAAGTAATGATAACAAGAAGAGCCCAGTCATTTAAGGAAAAAATAACAAAACCACAATGAATAGCGTACATATTATGCAAACAGTTCGAAACCGATAGCTTGTACCTACATGAAATCCTGTGAATGTCCTAAAAACCAAATTCGATGATTCAAATTCGATGATCTCGAAAACGGTAAATACATAGCTTAAGATAATGGAAGGTGATTGTCTGTATGCTTGATTATAGCTAATGTTTTTGTTCAGCTTATGCATGCTCACGGTCACTGACCCTGAACACATTGTCAGCGTGATGAACCGTCATCTCACAATGGTCTTTTTGATCATATTCAATGGAATGCGACTGTCTCGAAACTTGATCAAATTTATTGTTTAAATCTTTTTGTTCAGTTTGTGCAATCTCGCGGTTACTGAAATCATAGTCAGCGTAAAAAAGCGTTCGTATCCAATAAAGACTTCTTAATTCAATGAGATGTGTAAATTCCAATTGAAATTCTTGATTTCTAGTGGGCATTAGCACCCGGAACTTCCGTGACCCAACGCGGTGAAACTGTTTGACGCATGCTGCGTTTGCTGAAAGTCTTTGGGAAAATGCCGAGTGTGTTTTACAACTTAGGTATTGATTGCGAGACAATTTGCGCGCGATCCATTGCAATCGATGGGGTTACACAGCTGCAATCATTGTGCTTTGTTAGTCGCCCTCGAGCCTCGCGCGTTTACACTCGAAGACTTGTATTCAACATTTTATGTATTCACTGTATTCAATTTTATTCAAATATATTTATAACTGTATATTTATTATATTTAGCGATGCAGCACTTGTAAAGCCACTGCCGTCGAGAAATTAAACAAAGAATATTCGTCGTCTTCTCAAATCTACGGCTTTCAAGAACCTAGAATTACCATCCCCATCCATACACAATCCACGATCCTCAACCGCCTTTCCATCGACTGGAACGGAATCACCCACGAGTCCTCGAACCGCGACCCTCGAGATCTCCAACTCGTGAGCGTTGACCTTACTCTTCATCATTATGGTATAATATTTCAAAGGCATCAATCGCTGATCGCATTCCGAATATTTGTACGAAGCACACATGTTTTAACCTTCCTAACCGATATGATTGCTTGTGTTCTCGTGCTTTTGCTTACGACGCCGATTTGCTTGGGCACGCTGTATTATCCTCCTCTGTACTGGCATAAAGATGATTGCCGGTGAGTTTTGTTCATAAGTTTGTTAGCTGCCATAGTTTTAATGTAGTAATGTTCGTTTGGAATTCGGCTTCATCGTTAATGAATGAATTAGGGCGGTTTGCGATGTCTAGTAAAACCAGGTTTTAGTATTGCCGGTAGAGAGTCGCAATCTTTCTCAACAATCGAAGAACAAGAAGAACTTAAAACTTTAAAACGTAAACCGAGCCGAAATGTTTTCACTATTAAATGCTTGTATCCTGGTATAACAATATAGTGTGGTATATCAAACAAGTATCCCCTTGACTCTGTCCTAACGACAGTATCGACCATACGGAAACCTAGTTTTAAAAGTGAAATTGGCGATAGTCCTTCGAGTTTGTTTATTCGTGAAGCGAATGCAGGTTAATCCTTGTTTGGTTATAGTAATTCTTTCGCCTTTTGGTGGCTATAAGTAGTAGGAAGTGTTTTTTTGTCCATGAAATAAAAAGCCAGTGAAAATTTACGATTGTGAATGGTAAAAACTTCTCGATCACACCTTGAATCATTGATAAACGAGCTAGGTGTTATTGTTTTCTTGCGTTTTTGGTGCTTTGAGCGTTAAAGCGAGGTTAAATAATGCAAATTTTATTATTTATATATTCGATAGCAATTCTTTGTGTTATATATGATTTGGCCGAAACTGGATTATGAAGTCTAGGGTTTTTTTAGAGTGATTTAGAAAGTGTTGAAAAGTTCACTAACTAGTTCAATTCATTGATAGACTAAAATCACATTGTGATAAAACAATTCAATGCACAATATCAACGATAGATTGTTGTTATTTGTGTAGTCATGTTTTTGTGGTAGATTACTGTTGATACTGCTTTATCATAACAACTAGTTTTTTCAACGACAACTTTTCAGTTTTGCTAGTCGGCTTTGCCGTTTGCGTCAAAGAATGACAATGTCGACACCACCGATCCTAAGATTATGATTTAATAACCAATCGGCTGCGCGGTTTGATGATGATGGTTCATCGTATTGTTTGTTTATATTTTATGACAACAGATTTTTAGTCCTTTTTTTTGCTGCTGGCTATCGATGTAACAAAGAAAATGGCGGATATATTTATGATAAACATTAGCGCATATTCCACGTCAACTAAATCACAAATAGTCTCAAATGTTAATGTGTGTTTTCATTGCATAAAAGGCTACTGTTAAACATCTAGCTGGGTTTCAGTAAACCCCACAGGACAGCGCGAATGGTGGTTGAGCTCGCAAGTTTATTTTCTCTACGAGCAAGCAAATCAAATGTATTCTCACTAGTGTGTATGTTTTTGACCACATATAGCTACAAGACGCTACACATATCAATATAATTCTCTCGTAGTAACTGTAACTTGACCACCTTCTGCTTGGGCTGGATAAATGTCTGTGTTAATTTTGCATCGTTTTGGGGACATTTTTGCCGTATAAAATTACAAATATTTATAAGATTACAAGTATTTATAAGATTAGAAGTTTTGTACCCTATAAAACTGCACAAAATGTTATTGTTTTCGTGTCAAAAAAATGCCATGTTTTGGTGTATCAAATTTTCGTGCATCGTAGTGCAGCTTAACTTTGACCGTTCGAATGACGACTTGACCTAGACCTTCAGCTTCTCTCGAATCCCTCATCAATCTCATGTCATCCCAGTTCTTATTTGATCATGGAATGAACGTTGCGGAAATTCTCTGTCATGTACATGTTCGTTTGCCAACTCTTGCAACTTTTTTTCATTTTAACCAAACGAGGCGTTAGAATTTGCATAGAATGGACTCTTTCCTAGCCAACTGTCGCCACTGCTATTGTTTATATATAGTGAAGCAATCAGTTCATCCCCTGTGGGTAAATTGTTTTAAAACAGCACTACAAGGCACATGAATACATAACGACCCCGTTTTCAAGAGTTTCAATATGATTAGAACGCCGTAGAATTTTTATCGGCTAAAAATTTCCCATTTGGAGTCAATTTAGTGCAGCTCGACATTCACACAAAGTCTTGTAAACGACATAACGATTGCAACAACGATTGGACGTTGGTCGATTTGGGCATTTCTTCGTTTTGTTTTATTTGCTTCGATGATTTTCAAGATACCCACGCAATACTTTGATGGTAATTGTCCTTCAATTGAACGAATACAGTGCCCACTTGCGTTTGATATCCAATCTGCGTTTTGATTTGGTGGAATGTGGGATTGACTACGATCAACATTGTCAAAAAGGCTATTTTAATAATCATTCAACAAGAGAAACCTTTTTGAAGAACTAGACGTTAGTTCAGGCTAAAATGAATTTTGAGGGGAATAAGAATGCGGAAATACCACTATTTTCCCGGTCAATGGAGGAGGATGATCTAGAAGTTGTCTTCTATCAAAGGAATCAAGAATCTAACTGTAGTTTACCAGTCAACTGTCAATAGAAGAAGATGGCCTGGACGCTTAGTATACATGAAGGGCTAGAAATATAACTGATTTATCTTGAGGGGTGCATGAAGGTGCACAAATATTTTGTTTTACGTTCATGAAATCTAAATCATCAAAACTCGTCTATTATTTGGGAGAGCTTCTTATGGTGATACAGCACCGTTCAGTTTGCGACAAAAATTTCAAAATTATTCACGATTTAATGATTTCTAAGGCGGCCATTTATTATTTCTATTTTATTGTCTACGTGATCATTTATCGCTGCAAATCTAGACGATTCAGCTAGACAAAAGCCAAAAAGTTCGAAGAAGGACCCCCATCGGGCAGGTACTGCTTCTGAAGTGGTTTTATCAAAACATTCTCCGAGGTCTACCTTATCTCAAATTTTTTTTAAAAGAAAGACAGCCTGTCAACCTCTCCTAGGCTTACAACGCCTCTCGGTTCCCGTATTACCATTTCCGACGGGCATATCACTTGAAAAATAGCGTACGAGATTTTTTTCAAAACTCTCAAGATTTTTTTACAGATCTTGAAATCTTTTGATGAGATTGCAAAGGTTGTTTAAGATTTCAAAGAGATTTTTCAGGAATTTCTAAGATTTGGTGCCTTTTTTTGAGATTTTTAAAGATTTTTTTTGAGATTTTTTCAAAGGTTTTTGCGAAAATGTACGAGATTTTTTCGAGTGATGCGCCCACCGTTTCATATCGAAAGTCTTCGATTTATATTGTTACTAGGCTTTTCGCAGACATTAGCTTTTGTCTACGCGAGGACCTAGTAACGTTCTTGGGATCTTCCACAAACTTTAAGCTACAGTTGTGCCACGAAATAGACTAGACTTCAACTCTTTCAACCTTTTATTGAATTATAACTCAACTAAAACACTTTCTATGATATGACACCAAACGACTGTTGTAGTAGCTGAGCTTGGACGAGAGGTAGGAATTCGCAGCACTCTCTTATCAAACTAACACAACTCTACACAAAACACGATAAGGTAGATACTGACTAAACTTGGGCGTAATGTTAATGCTATAACATCATAAGCTACTATCGTACGCAGATATGGTTACTTTTTAATGTGGGAAACTATGTAAAAATCGGTTTTAAGATAAACAGCAGTGGTAAATGGAAAGTAAACATGACAGTGAAAGGAAATCACTTGAAACAATTAATGCATGCAAAGTCCATGACCTCACAACTAATGTTGAGTTTTGTAGCAATACAAACATCGAATGAACAGAGGCGATAAAGTACTACTTCAATATCATTTCTCCCGAAAAATACTTCCTGAAGTTCATAGATTAAGAACAAGTTTATATAAACTTGAAGAAAAACACAGAGCAAAGACTTTGATACAGTCTCCAAATCCTATCTTTAATGACTGTTACGTTTTTTCTATGGACTGCGATTAAAAGATTACTGGGCGACGCTTCATTATGCAGACAATGTGTTCATTAATCGTGAGATCCTCGCACGAACCTCA
>JAODVM010036004.1:0-18855 GCA_025400095.1 Phenganax marumi
TTAATGGGTAGTTTAATCCCTCAAAGTTTCAAAGGTAAATAGTGTTTCAACACGGGGATATGAAACTGTGGGTTAACCTTAAACCTAGGTTAACTGCTAACCCACCTTTGAACAACTGGCCCCTGGACAAAAACGAACGGATATTCGGAAAATATTCTGGACTCATGTTGACCCGATGCTTAGAAGCTCTGTTTTCTCTTGTTTATACGGTACATGTCTCTCTTGAATCTACAATTCGCATTTCCTCCAACAGGGACCGACGTTTGACGACATCCATCTAATTTCTATAGAATTATTATCACCAATTCTTAAGACGGTCATTCGAATTAAAAGAAATCAGCCTGTCGCTGTAAGTTCAAGAAGTTTCGTTTACATACAATTTCTTTAATCTTTCTTTCTTAATCAATAGAAAGTCTTTCTTCCAGGGTAAATATTTTGCCTGCTTTATTTCTCTCTTACGTGTGATGACCATAGAACATTACGATATGTTCGTAGTATCTTTTCAAGATCGCGACAAGTTTACGGTACGTTGCTTTAGTCAATGTGAGTGTTTGAGATTACTCGTATATATTCCTGTACATGCATTCCTGCGTTTTCTAGGACTTTTTGATCGCTTTATTCATGCATTTCCGAGACCTCATTACCAACAGCATTTATCAAAAAGACTGGGTGACAATGATAATGGTGCAAAATAAGTAGGTTTAAGCCCGTCTTCCATGACGCGAATTTGTTCGAGCGAAAAATAAATCTAGCGACGTGATTGGCTTGCTTTCGACTCTTTCGCGGGGAATTATTTTGCAAGCCAATCACGTTGTAGATTTATTTTTCCCTCGAACAAATTTCGACGAGTGGAAAACAAGCTTTAGAACGTTTTTATACCTGATGAAGTAAAGACCTTGTCTTGTGCGTAATCTTGTATTTGCTGAAGTCTTATTTCCTCGCTAGAGTGATCGTGAAGGCTCTGAATTATTTTTCTGGGGCTCTGGAAATCAATTTCTTAGATGCAGAAGGTTTTAGTGTTCAGGTATAAAAAGAAGCTTTTCGTGCGGTAAATATGTTTGTAGCTTCTTATTGTTTGCTGTATACGTTTTGTTGGCAAAGGAGTCAAACAAACCAGCATACTGTTTTGTGTAACTGTTCTTCCTTGTGATACAGGTGTGGTCGAATTTTTTCGAGTTGTCAGTGGCGTTTATTACCCAAGCGCCATTAAATTTAGAAAGTTTTACGGAAACAAAACGAAATAAAATATTATTGAAGTAAGAAAGATCAATTCTTTCTGAATTGTGAAATTCCTTACTCTTATCGTTATTAAATTTTTTTCGTAGGTACGGTGATATGAGGAAAAGTGTCGCTTTGAAGATCAGAGATATGTGGCAAAAACTCGGTACAATTTGACTGATTGGTTTTCTAATTTACCTAATTCTCGTTCTAATTGTCATTTTTTTCTGCAGGAGCTCACAAAACAAGATTTATTCCTGAACTGGTTGGTCCATTCTTAGAAATGACTCTCATTCCTGAAGATGGTAATCTCTTATTGTTGAATATCTGATTTTCCCTGACCAACTTATTTGGGCTCTGTTACTTTTAGAAATTCGGAAGGATACCATTCCAATCTTTTTTGATATGATAATCTGTGAAAATAATGCCAAAGGTGGATTCCGAGGGGTAAGTAGGTCTATTTGATTCTATTCCGAGGAGAGAGGGAGATTGGTTGCGAATTTGATTCCAGGAAGGCCGTGAGTAGTTTGTTGACGATATGCTGCTATTCAATTGCAGATTGAGAATGAGATTGTAAGAAAGCTGGACATTATTCTTGAAAGTGGCAGAGGAGATGAGGAATACAAAGTCCTTTTTGGGCAAATGTAAGCAAGAAATGGGAATATCAGACGTAGGAGTTAGATAGCTTCTTCATGTAAATATATCAGGCGAAGCTGACTAACCTACGATCAGCGGTCTTGTGTATCCTTTGAAGTATAAAGTCTCAATCTATTCTTTTTTCAGCCTGTCTAGTTTATTTTCGGTGAACCCAAAGCTCTGCCATGATGGCAAACGATTTGTTGAAACCATAACAACATTATTGGAGAAACTCCTGGACTACAGAACTGTTCTGGCGAGCGATGACAGTATTGACAATCGGATGAGTTGTATCGTCAACTTACTGGTATTTACTGTACAAACTTGATTTAAAACAAGTGAGGCCAAGATCTTTGTTCCATCTTTTTGAAGACTACTCAAATTTTTCTTCTAGAATTTTTATAAAGAAATCAAACGCGATGAAATGTACATTCGGTGAGAAAGACTTGTGAACGACTGTTTTTGTCTGTGTTTATAGGATCTCCTTAATTTCAAGACAATTGTGCCATTCAGTTTTTTACAGTATCCATGTATCAAATTATCTATTCTTAGATATCTGTACAAGTTGTACGAGTTGCACGTGAGTGTCGAAAACTATACTGAAGCTGCCTTCACTTTGCTCTTGCATGCGGATATTCTAAAGGTAAGGCTATATTTAAAGAGTATTCTCCTTAGACACTACAATTAATCTAGATATTTAACTTTTGAATTGTATTATATAGTGGAGTGATGAGGGAATAAGTATTGATGATCATGGCAAATTTCAAGCAGAAACTCAGAGATGTATGAAGGAGAAGCTTTTTAAAGAAATCATTGAGCTGTTCAACAAAGGACAGGTAGAGTTCTTGTATTTATCCCTTACATAGTGAGAGAGAAGGCGATGGTGAGGGGTAGGCGATTGTGTGATTGTTTCGTTATGGGCTGAGATGTTTTATCTTTAGACGTGGGAAGAAGCTATAAAGTATTGCAAGGAGCTTGCTGAACAATATGAGAAAGAGACATTCCAGTATGTTGAACTTGGCGAAATACTGGTAAGGTTATAGTATCAAAACATTATTAGCAGTCGGTGTGTACGGAAGACAATCCTTCTGCGTTTTTTCAGAGAAAAGAAGCTCAATTCTTTGACAATATTGTGAAAACTCTGAGAGCTGAACGTGGGTTTTTCCGAGTTGGATTTTATGGTCAGGGATTCCCGTCGTTCCTACGGGTAAGCCTTCAGAACATTCCACCTTATTTTCTGTTATCAAAGGAAAAATAGCAGTCGTGACTTTCTTTTCCCTAGAACAAAGAATTCATTTATCGAGGAAAAGATTACGAGCAAGTTGGTGATTTTACTGTCAGGATTCAAAATAATTTCCCTACTGCTCAGGTCAGTTCAGTCGTCCGTCATGAAGTATTGATGTTGACACGAGGTATGATGATTTTATTATGTGCTCTCTAGGTTATGAAAAAGTTAACTCCGCCAGACGATGACATCAAAAATTCCAACGAACAGCGTATCCTTTCTCAACAAAAAAGCTTTAAAATATTGTATTTTGCTTTCGTTAAGGTGCGTTTAGTTTGTTTATCATCTTAACTGCTCGTGAAGATTTGCAAATTAATTTAGTTGACCCAGTGCCTATTGAGCGGCGAAAATACAAAGGAAAAGTCGTTTCTGAGCAAATTACTCAGTAAGTGTGTTTCGTAATTAGCAATTAAAGCGAACTTTTGTGCCATTTTTGGTTACCTATTTTGGTTCTAAGGTTTTATGAACGAAATGAAGTGAACCAGTTCAAATACGACCGCCCTTTTCATGTTGGGAACAAGGATAAGGACAACGAATTCGCTGTGAGTTGTGCACTTGAACCTTTCAAAACAAAAACACATCGCCATGATTACATCTTATGTCTTTTTTCCATGAAACTTTCAGACTTTGTGGTTAGAGCGGACAACTCTACAAACAAAATATCGATTTCCTGGAATTCTCTGTTGGTTTGAAGTCACGCATATATCCAGGGTAGGTCTTGCGTTTTGATCAACTGTACTGACAGTTTCCCTTACTTGTCTGATTCATCATTTTATGTGCTATAAATTAGCTATCTAACGATCTCATTTCTTTAAAAAGTTCAAGATTGCTCCAGTCAATGTAGCTTTGGAAACGATGGAATCAAAGAATCAAGAATTAAAAACGATCATCTCTCGTTACAAGAAAAATCCCCAACAGAACATCAACCCATTGAGTATGGCATTGAATGGTGTAATCGATGCAGCTGTCATGGGCGGTATTGCTAATTACAACAAGGTGGAATTGATGATCAATGTTTGGTTCAGGAAATAATCACTGGAAGTTGTTATTCTAGCACTTCAACGATAATTTTTTCTATCTTGTAGGCTTTCTTGTCTGAAGCATTTTTGAAAGCGAATCCGAATGATAAACATCATGTTGATCGTTTGAAAGAATTAATTACTGACCAGGCAAGATTGTGTACTGTGATGATGTTTTGACGTAATAATACAGGCTTGCCGAGTTTCTGGACCATATCTGGTCCATTGGCACAGCTTAACTTGTTAAATGAGCAGTATATTCAAACTTTCACTAATGAATGCCTTAGTACAATGAAAAGTAACGTTTATTTTAGTACGATATTCTCCGAGATGGGATGAAAGTCCACTCTGATCTCGTCACAGATGCTCTCCGTCCATTCCACGCTAATTTGGAGAAACGTTTTTCAGAATTATTCACGCTTATTCCAAAGCAGTCGCGACCCAAACCTTTCAAGGTCATTTCTCTTTGATTTCTTTACTATATTTTCTTACAATAGAAAAACAGCTGGTCAAGTGATTTTCTATTGGGTCTTAGCCCCCCTTTATTTTAAACTCTTCTGCAGGAATACCACAGTCTGAGAGAGAAAACCAAAAGACAGTCCACACCAGTCCGCACTAATAGTGAATATATTGGAGGAAGAAACAGACAGACCGTGATTATTGGCAATGGTCTTGGTCCTATACCTGACGAGTAAGTTTCTAGATTGTTGTTGTTGTTCTCGCTGAACGTGTTGTTCATTGGCGCAGTAAACGATTTTCGTCTTTTTCAGAGTTCCTCCCGTGCTACCTGACAAGCACCAGTCTCCCGAGAAAGCCCCTCCGTTGCCCAGACGTTCCGTGGCAAACGCGTTGTCTATCAATCAGAATGTAGGTTCATTTTAGTCTTACTTCAAAATGTTTGTCCCGTAACTACTGCTGTGCATATTTTTAGTCACCAACCGTGCCCAGATCAGACGACAGTGAACGGCCGCCTCCGAAGCCTGAACGGAAATCCACGATGCCTCGGCCAGTTGATCTGGATCTAAATCAACTTGCACAAAGATCCCATCAGGTGTCTAATCCTGAAGGAGAAGAGGTACTTTGGAGAAGTTTTAGTAGCTGAAGTACATATATGGGAAACTGTGTGAAACTGTTCCGAAGATTCGTTTAGTCTGTTGCTCTCGAATTGATCTGGTGACTTCTTTTCCTAGGCACCTCCAAGACCTCCTAAAACTCCGAAGAAAATATAAAGAAATGAATGAAGATCAGATAAATATTTTTATAGTTTGAAATAAAAATGCGTGGGGGGACTTTATTTTTTTGCTTACATTGGGTGCAAATTTTGAACATCAGTTGAACTGGTCTTGTAATATAAAATATACTAGTTAGAATAGAATTATCTAAAATGCCAAGAAGGAGAACCAGATATTTCAGAATCAATACATAGAGTGAATTGCTGCGACCTGGCATGGAACTTGTCCAACTGTCCAGGGATGACTAGACAGATCAATACACCCAGGCAAACCATCTCGCAACATGGAAGTTCATTGTCTCAACTTCCATATATGGTCAGTTTGTAACTTCCGCTTCCAGGTTCGATCCGGATATGCATATAATTGCGTATTTAGCAATAAATATTTATTGTTGCGCAATACAAATAGTCCCAATTCATTCTGACAGCCAATCTCAAGTAAAAAGTGCACAGTTTCAAAAAGTATAATGAAGTGCCTTTTAGTATTTCTTTCTGTAGCTGTGGCAGTGAACTTTATAGAAGCTGATGTTTATCTACACTCGCCAAGAGGCTCAAATGACCGCCTGAATGAGAAGTCTGCAAATCGTCGTAACGCAAATCGTGTTTTCGATTCCCAGGTTTGTATTCCATACTCACTAATTTGTTACATTTAGGTACATACATGTATTGTATCTAACTGTATAAGGTTGTATTTAGATACCTGCTTACGCCAATATATACTACTTTACTCACTGCTATCCATAATCGTGACACGTTTATACGCTGAAGAATTTTAGTGAGTTACCCTGCTACAGTGAACGTAAATACGGAACTACCGTCTAGGAAGGTGTTGCGGTTAGTTATGGTAAAAGGATGTTGCCATGATACTTTTGTCCTAAGACCGATACAAAAATGTTTTCTTTAAACCTGAAAAAGAGCATATTTCGTAATGTTATATAGTTGACATCATGGTGCAAATAATGACAACGTCAGGCTTTAGCTTTATAGATTAATCGTGTCATGTTAGGTCACCTGACCTGAATAATTGTTTTCAAATATTCGTGGAAGGATTTCTTTAACTTGACTTGAATACTCCCGTAAATTATAAAGAGATAGTGAATGCGAATTAAGAATGTGATGTGGAAATTTGAATTTTTGCCAGTTTGAATGAAGATTCGGTAGTAATTGTCATTTCAATTTTGCTCGGCAGAATAACAATCGAGGTGGCTACAATGTTGGCGATAAAAGTGATACACCTGCTGGGAATGAAGATGGACAGTATAATATGGTGAGAAAGACTTGCTTGGATTGAATACTTCAAGATATCTATTCTGAACTGGTTTAGATACATACATTGTACTCATTAAGTACAGATGGGCCCTGCCTCTGAAGAAGTTAATGTGTTTTTGTTCTAGCAATTTTTTCAAAGTGGACCGAAACATAAAGGCCAAGGAAATGAAGGCAAATCACTGCTGACAATTGAATGGACGAACCAGCATGGTTGCGGAGGAAGTGAGGATAAAGATCCACACAAACTGAACTGCAATCTTGTACTGCAATATATGTGTGAACCTGATGTGGCAAACCCCAACAAATACAACATTCGAAATGGTAGGTTTGTGCATTTCAGCGTTAAAATATACTTCGTAGATGGTTACGTGAAAGCATGTATATATTACTGTATTTTATATTCACTGAATGTACCATTGGCTTTGAAAGATAGTTCATCTTTTTCCCTCACTCGGTAAAAAAAAATCTGCCGGAATCTCTATAGTGGATAGTTTTCAGCAATATGTGTCTACGTGTGATCGAGTATATTCGGCAGAACGTAATTCAAACATCAATTCTGAAGACGCAGATCTCTTCTTAAGCACGCGATGCATTGCTTTCCTCATATCGCTGTTCATGAGAGTGTATATGAGTGGATTTAGAGAACTGTTGAAGAATTTGATCCAGTTCATTGCTATGGGAACTATTGTTGGTGCGGGCTTGCACTTGAGACTCCTCCATTCCAGACAGATTGCGGTGCGTAACAGGAACACAAAGTACCCAACAAAACACAAGAGAAACGCTCCAATCACAATTGCTAGAGTTCGTGTGGCCTTAAGTTCTGTGACTAGCGATAACGTACGTTTACTCTTGTTGTCTCGATTTGTCTGCTGTTGCCCATCAATGATCCTCATACTGTGGCTAAACGCAATCTTTCCAAGTTTTCCGTACAAAACTAGGATGATTAGAATGGGGATAATGAACGCTAGAATTGTGACAGTAAGAACGACGTCAGGACGTGGTCGTTTCACTCTGTGCGTAAACTTTATCAAACAATAGTTGAGCGCGCCGTATAACCAGCTCAGAGCTATCATCACGATTACACGGCTCTTTGTTAGTATGGAGTGATACCTGGAAAAAAATGACACGAAGTACTCTTACGTACACCCTTAGTCTTACTGTTGGGTTAACAAGGAGCAAGAATGTAGTACCTGAGGGGATATTGGATGCAGACAAAGCGATCTACACTGATGTACATCAAATTCACAATACTGGCTACGGAGGTGATCATATCTATTGCTGTCCACAGTTGATTGACTTCTGGGTGTTTCGCTAACCACGCATCACCTTTGTGGATACCTATGGTGAATATTGGTAAGGACAAGACTCCGACCAGTAGATCTGCGATAGCCAGAGATAACACGAAGTAATTGGTTTTATTCCTTAGTCTTCTTGTGGTTGCAAATGCCAGGATTACCAGAATGTTGCCAAACACTATCACTGGTATAAGAATACAAAGTAGTACTGTGCTTGTAGTGATGTAAGTGTGAGAGTCTATCAGCGTTTCTTCTAGTCTACGACCTCCGCAACCTTGCTTCAATGTGCCGTTAACAATACAACTTATATTCTGCATCTCTGAATAAACCCGTCTTTTCTTGTTTGAGAATGGATGCGCAATTTATGCGGTACCTGTGAAGTAGACCCGTGCGCTCCACTGTATGTCCTTTCAGATTTGCCTTCTGATTTTCTCACTCACCTGAAAACACACTTTGACTGTCAGATAGCTGCAATGATGACAAGAATGCAAGAATATTACCCAATTGTTGACTTTATGGTTTCTAATACAAACACACGCACACCCGACAATTTGTTAGAAAATACTAAGCTCATGTATTTCAACGCAGCTTTATATATACCTTGCGGTTCGTGACTATATTTGAACGCACTTATCTTGTTGATCGAAAGTAATTAAATGTTTTTCAAACCTTTTGCTTCTAATCTATCAGTAAGATCTGAAGATATTCTTTCATTGATGATACCCTGTCCGCATTCACACTTCAAAGCTGATTACCTTTACGATGGAACTTATATCACAAAACAGCATCTTGCTGTGGTTTACTTATTAAGCACATAGACGCATATTAACGCACATTATCACAAAAGAATGAGGTATTTCTTGATAAATTATGAAGTAAACTTTTAATCTGTTTATTGTCAATTTGATTAAACGCCAGCTGAATGCTTTATAAAATGAATGTGCAAACAATCCTTTTCATATTTCATATTAACATTTGTGTATCTAATTATCGAGGATGTTTTTCTATTTAATGTGATGACGACCTCTGGCATTTAAGTAGAATTTAATGTAATCGTGTCGAAAAATTGCAGCTGTACCGTTGATAGAACGTAATACAAAACACGCGAAATTAAACCTAGAATGCATATTCAAAGAAAAGTATTTTGCGCAAATCTTGTTGTATGATAGCTTATAATCCATATGAAAAAATTGAGTAGAAAGTTGAAGCCTTCACTCCCTTTGGATGGATGAAGCTTTTAAAATCGAGAATACTAATGTTTCCCTTTTCTTCATTAGGTTTTGTGACCAACACACAAGATTACAACAACAATAATCACCAAACAAAGCGGGGAAAAGAGACTACGAAGAATGGCAATGTCAAAGAAAACAGAGCGATGCAAGAACCTTGGGAGTGGTATGATAAATGTGACAAAAGACAGAGAAACAAAGGTGCGAGTGGTACAATACATTGACGTTGTCAAACACTGATCTAGTTCTATATCAGTGAACCAGTAATCGATATCCATCATTCCAGTGATTCCATTTTTCGATTCTTGTAGGTCTCTTTGCCGCTGATCAGAAGTTACGTGGTGAATCTAGCAAGCACACAAGACAGAACCCCGGAGGTACGAGGTATGGGTACGAATGTCCAGAAGAGAGGGATTATTACCCGTACTGGCATCCCACAGACTGGAAAGATATTGCAGTCTTGGTCCATGATGAAAAACTATGCAAGGATTATTATGAGAAAGAGAGTTTCAATGTGAAACCCAAAGGTATAGATATATAGTCAGCAGTGCGCTGTAGAGCAAGTTTTGTAGTGTGTTCTATCTTTTTTCATAGGCGAATGTATGGAGAAATATGCGGATGGTTTCTACAAGCATGCCTCCAAGTACAACCAAAAAAGGACGTGTGTCGAGGGTGGTGGAACGTGGGTCGAGTTTAGTAATTATTTGGAGGAAGCTCCCGCTCATAAAACTAAAGAAGCTTGTGAGAAAGCCAGCACCAAAGATATCCCTCTGATATGGGCCTTACCTTACAAAACACAGAATCTGGATACCACTAAAAAACTAGAGGAAAAATGTTTAGTAGCTTTAGATAAGCCACATTGTGAACTGGCACCTTGGTCACGTGATAATCACCTTGGAAACGGCCGTGATGGTGTCCCATTAAACTATACCTGGGTGCTACCCCATTTTCCAAGTGGGAAGTCACAACGTTGTATATTTAGAATGAGGTAGGTGAAGCGTTCTAGTTTGCATTATGAACAAGTTTCCTATTCACTGCCTTGTTTGTTTGTTTATTTGTTTGTTTTTAGATACAATATTTCAACAGATGACTACGATCCATTCAACACCAACAGCAGTCACAATCAGAACTTGTGAGTATGTCCTCGAGTTCTTCAAAAAAAAAAAAACTTTGATCCTCCGTCGCTTCCTTGTGTTGCTAGTTCGATTAGATAAAGCTGACAGTTTTCATTAAATGACTACGACTGTTTAGAGCTGGTATGGTTATATCTCCTGTGCGACAGAATGAGTTGGTGGACATTGGTGCTGCTCAGACTCCTCTCAGACTCGCGATAAACACAGCACAATACGGACGAACGTTTCAAGACAGATCTCACGTGTTAATACTGACAAAACGTCCCGATGGAATTAAGGAGACTGATACAGTCTACAACTTGAATGTCCGTGGTAAACGTGGTAACATTGTGCAAGTGTATCCTGCAGTAGAATATGATTTTATACCAAACAAATTAAAACTAAAAGAAAACGAGTTGGTTCATATTCAGTGGACAGGTGAGAAAAACACATTAGTAAACTATTGGTTGTTCAGGAGTTTTTCTCCTGCATTCATGATTCTCTTCCCTGCAGAACTGTCTTTCTTTTTTATCTTTTCCATGACCAGGTGACTGCTACGTGGTCGTTCTAAATTACAGGTTTAAATTATTTGGATTAGAGTCTCGGATGACAGTGAGATTATAATTCTCTCGTAGGTTCAAACACACACAACAATGGCAACCCTGCAGGGGATGGACAAGCAGGTGACGCTGGTGAAGGCAAGGCCGGTACGTGAAGTTATATTATTCAAGTGGTCTTGCTTTTGCTACATATTCTGCAGAACTTCTAGAATGCCTGATTTGTTTCTTTCTTAGGTTCTGACCGCAATAATATGGTGGAAGTTCTCGATCCACTAGATAACTTTCCTGTTCCCTTTGAGAACTCTACCATGTTTACTGGAGCAACGCTCCGCTGGTCAAGTGATACAAAGACCAAAACATTAAATGATGTTGCTGTGAGCATGGCAAGTGTTGGCTATTACAGTTGTCTTAATGGATGTAATGTCTCGCCGAAAAAAAAGAAACCTACACTAAATAATTTATTAGACAATGCCCCTGCGTCATACCGTGGTGTGGTATTGCAGTTCTCAAAAGGAGAGTACCACTATATCTGCTCAAGGAATAACAACTTTTCGAATAGAAGTCAGAAAGGAATGATCACAGTCGTGAAACCGTAGACTTGCATCTTTAATACTAATTTAACCGACTGATTTTTCTAATCGTTCGCTGATTCACAAACTAATGCATCATTCAACATCGTACATCGTCCTTCAACTTGGTCAAATTATTGACAATCATTGTAGTTCAATTTATTTATTTACATCTTAGTCTGTATACGAGATTTTAGCTATACAATTAATCGATGATGATGCTGAGAGCAATCATTAGGCAATCGGTGAAAGTATTCTTCACTTTCATCAACTTATATTCATCCAGTTCAATTACATTGGCCATTTGGCTGCACCAGAGTTCTCGTCCTCGAATGCCCCGTTGTAAAGAAAGAAGACTGAAACTGAGTTGTGGTGATATGCTCGCAAAGCCCTATGGGATAATCCTCTTTCGATCGGCCTCCAATTTTGGAAAGGTTGTATAAAATGAAATATAATAAAAATGTCAGTTCTTCTCGGCGTAAAAGCCGCAAAGCTCATTTCACAGCACCGTCTAGTGTTAGGAGAAAGCTTATGAGTGCCCCATTGTGTAAAGACCTGCGTCAAAAATATAATGTGCGCTCACTACCAATTCGTAAAGACGACGAAGTCCAAGTCACACGTGGCCATCATAAAGGTACAACTAACTAAATACCGGTTTTTAGCCTCTCTTCTCGCGGTATCTGCCAAGCTATTCGTATAAAACACGTTATATTTAAAACAGAGAGTTGTTTATGGATGACAAAAAGTACTACATCATAAGTAACTGTATATAGACAAGTAATTTCTGATATGATGGGTAATGTGAAGATGATAATAGTGTGTATTTGTTGAAAAGGCCAACAGGTTGGTAAAGTTATCCAGGCATATCGTAAGAAATGGATAATACACATTGAAAGAATCCAGCGTGATAAGGCCAACGGTGCTACCGTAAGTGTTGGGATTCACCCTAGTAAGGTTGAGATTGTTAAACTGAAGTTGGACAAAGATCGCAAAGCAATCTTGGAAAGAAAAGACAGGAAGAGATTGACAGAAAAAGGAAAAGGCAAACATACTGAAGAAGATGTTGCTATGGCAACTGCTGAATGAACTTATTAAGTATGTATTTTAGTAAACAAATTGTCACTGTTTGTCTCTGAAATGTTGTAATTACTTATTTATAAATGCATTTTTTTTCTTGCAGGAACCTTCATCAAAATTGACATTTGTGGTGTAATGAAATAAACAAATCTTTACAACCCAGCTTGTGTTGTTTATTGTTTGTAGATAGGGAATGCCATGTGCTCTATTCTGCTGCTGAGGAGATTGTGTTACTTCTCCACGGGGCATTTGGCACTTTCGTGGTTAAAATCCATAAACTATATTAAAACCCCGTTTACATGGTACTGGATTTGCATGGTCATGGCATCGACTTTAGCCACTATGCACTTAGTTTTGTTCTGACAACTTTATCTGGGATTCGCAGTTATTGAGTTCTGCAACATTATCATAAATTTAGGAGATAAACCGACCTTGAAACTGCTCGATTTAATGTCGTGATCATGCGAATCTGGTACCGTGTAAATGGGGTCTAAGGCTGTGACTTAGCAAGAAATTAAAAGGGTTAACCCAGCTTTTACACTCACTCTTTGGAGATCATCGTCATTTTTCTTTATTAAAGGCATATTAGTTTTGCTTGAGTGCTTAATGAACAAACATACGTCACGTTTTAACGTGAAAATGAGATTAAAATTTAAAACGTGATTACCACATAAATGTTTGAGAGCACCTTTGTCTTTGATCGCTGATAATTTTTCTAAGACAATGATCAAGAACAAAAGTGAGAGACCAAGAAACCAGGCTTTGTTTTTTAATGATTTTTGATAAATGGAAAAAAGATTTACGCACGCATGATAAACAGACAATAGAATAAAATCATAAAATCCGTACTCGACCATCGTGAAACTAGAACACACTTGGTCAAAGACTACCACCTGGATGTTTCATCAAGTCCGTAAATCATGGAGGTCGTGGAAAATTTCGAGATCCAAACAATCACTGAAACATCTACATCCTTGAAGAAGTACTTCATTGATTCCTTGGAGAAAGAGCAATGGATCCCAGCTCGAGATGACATCGAATGCTATCTTGCTTGTGACCCAACATCTCTTCACGTTGGATTATTAGACGGAACACCTATAGCAATTTCAGCTGTGTTTAAATACGATGACCACTTCACGCATATTGGATGCTTTCTCGTGGATAAAGCTTATCGAGGAAGAGGATTTGGTTGGAAGATGACTACAGAATTACTGGGAAGGCGACTTCAACCTAATATTATCCTATCTGGATACTCTGTGAACGAGATGCTTGAAAATTACCAGAAGAATATGAATGCTGTTCAACATTGGCGCTTAGAAAGACACTTGGTCGACGTAGCAAAAGCTATGAGTGCTTTAAATGAGTATACGAGTAATACTACTAAATTTAAGGTGAAGCAAGTCCATGACGTTGATAGGAAACGTATATATGATTATGATAGCAAAGTCTTTGGTTATAAGCGAGAAACATTCGTAAAGCAATTACTGGACGTTAGTCACGCCCGGGTTGCAGTAAATCATGACCAGGAAATTGTTGGTTACGCTGCGGCAAGAGTACTGTACAATCCTGGTATAGCTGGTTACAAAGTTGGCCCTGTATTTTGTGAGTCACTCGAAATTGCCAGGTGTCTTCTTAAAGCAGTTTTTGACGAAGTTTTAGAGTGTGGAGAATCTTCAAAGCAAGTTGTTGTCATTGATTTCCCCCAGGTGGTTAAT
This sequence comes from Phenganax marumi, assembly GCA_025400095.1. Lineage (NCBI taxonomy): Eukaryota > Metazoa > Cnidaria > Anthozoa > Malacalcyonacea > Clavulariidae > Phenganax > Phenganax marumi. The sequence goes on from JAODVM010036004.1 coordinate 14,216, forward strand.
CCAACTTCACACGAACTTGCAAAGCTTCTTGAAGGTGAAATTTTAGCAACATGCGTTTTCGTAACTTGCAATGGATTGCCTAAATCTGACTTTGACAAGTGGTTCGCAGTCACTACAGTAGAAGCTGGATAAAATGTTGTTGTTAAAGTTGTTGAATGTAACTCGGGTTTTAATTAGTTGCGTGGAATGAAATTGTAGTTCTAATAAAATTTGCTAGTTGTCGTATGCATTGTCGCATGCCAGTTGGGAGCGCAAATTATTCATGCGTGGAGGAGTTCACAAACAGGCGTTTATTGGAGACATGATTTCCAATGCAAAATATGTGAATCCTCGTGTTTGTAATCTACCCTCAAAAGCTTGCAAAGTACTGTTCTTCATCTGAAAAACCTATTTATATTTTTCGTACACATTTTCAGGACTAATGTACTACTTTCAATGCCGTCGCGGTTTTGGCATGCCCAAATATGGTGTGACCAGGAAAAGGCCAATTGGGGAGTTATTCAGCAGCCCGGCATCCATATTGAAATTTAAAAAGTAATTTTGTTATGGCGTCTTATATAATCCCTTGCCATCCTCTCCCGTGGAGTGATTAGGAGCAGTTTTTTTCAGTAAACCATTATTCCTCAAACATATTTCCACCTTTAAAACCCATTGTTTTTATGAATAGAGAAAGGAGCTCGGTTCAATGGCTGATGGTAAGTGCACCAATCTTTCAAATGCAAACAGTTCGTCTTGGCTTGTTGTGACATGAAGGCAATCTGTTTTTTTCTTCATGCAGGAACCGATGATGTGGAATGGTGTTTCTCACAAGTTAAAGGAACTGTTGAAGAAGAAGTGACGGAAGGTAGGTGTTTATTTGACTCGTAAATTGACACTGCCAACGGGTGACCGTTTTTTCCTTCAAAAGCAACTACAATAATCCGAGTTCAAGGTCCAAAATGACACCAAAGATTTATTGTTCAGCAACAGTTAGCCAAGAAATTGTTTGCAGCGTTTAGTCATGTTGATGTTGAGCCTCGCCAAGAAGTTTTTCAAAGTTTATTTGACATGATATTGGTTTTGTACTACTGTCTAGCACAAATGATTTGATCACTGTTTGTACAAATTATTTGTGCTATTGAGGTACATGGATTATTAAATGTAATCGTTTTTAGCTGTGAAATGCACTGAATTTTTGTTGGTTTTTTTTTGAAGCTGACATAATCTCCACAGTTGAGTTTAATCACGATGGAGAATTATTAGCTACAGGTGACAAGGGTGGTAGAATTGTGATATTTCAACGTGAAAATGCTGTATGTATCACGTTTCATTTACTATTTTGACATTGTATATCTTAGTGGAACTAACCAATGTCTCTATTTCAACATTACCGCTGACCTATTTATCTTTATTTTTTTAGCCAAAAGGTTCTCCTCGATATGGTGAATACACAGTATACAGCACATTTCAAAGCCATGAACCGGAGTTTGATTACCTCAAAAGCTTGGAAATCGAAGAGAAAATTAATCAAATTAAGTGGCTCAGAAGAAAAAACCAGGCACATTTTCTCTTATCTACAAATGGTGAGCAAATACCTTGTACACCATTATATCATGATTTCCTCATAATCGCTTGTGTAATGCTTTCTACTTTTCAGACAAAACAGTCAAACTATGGAAGATATCTGAGCGTTGCACTCGAGCAGAGGGATTCAATCTTTGTGATGATAGTGGCATGGGAATGTCTGTCGATAACTTGACTGAATTGAGAGTTCCAGTTCTCAGACCATCTGAGCTAACTGTGGAAGCAAGTCCTCGAAAAATCTTTGCAAACGCTCATACGTACCACATTAACTCAATATCTATAAATAGCGATGAAGAAACATATCTGTCAGCAGATGATCTTAGAATTAATTTGTGGCATCTTGGGATTACAAATCAAAGTTTTAGTATCCTTTTATAAAGTTCTACTGTGCACTTGAATGAATTTACTTTTTGTTTGCTTTCATGATATTTGACTGCCTTGACAGCATTTTTCAGATATTGTAGATATAAAACCAGCCAATATGGAAGAGCTAACAGAAGTAATCACTGCTGCAGAGTTTCATCCAATAGAATGTAATATTTTTGCCTATAGTAGCAGTAAGGGAACAGTCAGATTATGTGACATGAGGACTGCAGCACTTTGTGACCAGCATTCAAAGTGTAAGTCTAGTTTGTTTTACTGATTCTGAGATGTGGTGTACGATTTATATTACGGACATGCAAGCTAGCCAAAGTTTTTTTTTGATAATAGTGTTTGAACAACCTGAAGATCCAGCAAACAAGTCATTTTTCTCTGAAATCATATCGTCAATATCGGATGTGAGATTTTGTCGCAGTGGTAGGTACATGTTGACGCGTGACTACCTCACAGTGAAAGTGTGGGATCTGAATATGGAGAAGACACCAGTGGAAGTTTTCAATGTTCATGATTATCTCAAGACAAAGTTATGCTCTCTTTATGAAAATGATTGCATTTTTGATAAATTTGAATGCTCATGGAGTGGAAATGATAAGTAAGTTCATTGAATAAATTGTGTTGTTTGAATTGATAAATCTGCACTGTATAGTTTGCTGATTTTTTTGCTGTTTTAGATCCATCATGACTGGATCCTACAACAACTTTTTCCACATATTTAACTGTGAGACAAAGGAAGATTTATGTTTTGAAGCTTCGCGAGAAGGAGCGAAACCAAAGCAAGCGTTAGAGTTAAAGAAAGTGGCTACTTCTGGCAAACGAAAGAAGGACGAAATTACTTTAGAATGTTTAGACTTCAACAAAAAAATTTTGCACACTGCTTGGCATCCATTGGACAACATAACTGCTGTGGCAGCGACGAATAACTTGTACCTTTTCCAAGGTCGAGAAAAGCAACATTGACAAATTTTTCTATAGGTGTGACCTTAGAAACTATACAATATAGCTCACTTTTTTTGGTGTAGCATTGTACGCCATAAATTATACATAAATTTATTTAAGCTTTGTGTCATTTTCTCTGCTTTGTGATGGTAAATCCCACTGGATGGTGCTTTTTTATTTTTAACCATGCAGGCATGTTCCCTTTTATGAGGTCATTGAGGTGCAAGCCTAATGCGCGCTCTGCCTCCGATCAAAGCCGAGTTTCAACATTATTTCTGTAGAATGATCAATGATGACATACGCAAACCGCCGGTGTAGTTCATTTGTGAAGAGGCGACTTCTTTCCAGATAATATATATAGCTCAGTGGCTAGCTTTGCAGATTATAACTATTATTGAACTATTATAACTATAACTATTATTGAATCAATTAGTAAATGACAGCATCGTATATATATATTGTATATTACTGTGGATGAGTGTGAGCAGAGTGGCGCAGTGGAAGCGTGCTGGGCCCATAACCCAGAGGTCGGTGGATCGAAACCACTCTCTGCTACAAATTTTTCTTAATTTTTTTCGAATCGATATATTAGCCATATCATTTTCTTCGCATTGTGGATGGTCTCCTACATATTATCTGTCTACGCTATATTTTTATTGTTCCTAAAATTCATTTTAAAGAGAGGGCATTAAAAATTTCACTCGTTCCAGACTCTGTGATTGATTTCCGCGAACTACTGCCGAGCTTTCGCCGAACAAAGCCGAAGGTAAAATTGGCGGTAAATTCCAAATTCAAAATGGTTACTTAAAAATTTTTCGTTTAATTCTTGCCTTTGTTTCCCACCTGTGTTGCCGAAAGTCTTCAACTTATTGGTATGTAGTATAAAGCGTATTTTAGTGCCAATATTTTAAATAAGTAAGCGTAGAAAATACGTAGTAAACATTTAAAAATAACGCCGAGTGTCTCAGTATCATCATGTGCTATCATATATTAAGTGGCGCCTATTCCAATGCAGTATAAACAAAGTATCTGGAGTCCATTTAATACTTTCGTACAGTTTTATAATAATTTATATTTCAAACGACCATAGAAAAGAAAAGCCTATTATCTAGTAATAGACAAACAGGAAGTTGACAGTGGGCGCCAAACAGAGTAATAACGAAGCCTTATCCGTGAAAGCATTGGCGAGAGGTCGCTTCACATTCTCAGCAAATTCCCCAAGATAATTTCCTGATGGAAAGTATCGGTATACCAAGATGACAACTCCACTGGATGTATTTGCTTTAGCAACTCCCAACTCCTTTGAGCTCACCCAAACCAGCTGTGGAAAAAATGTAGTTCCAGAACTTGTTAACATGCAAGAGTCATTTTGAAAATTAACTCACTGGAACTACCTGAGTAAAATGCCCAACACCAATTGAAGATCCAGGCTGGTCATAATCATAAAATTTTCCCTCCTTGTAAAATGTGTATGTTCCTTGCTTGCATACTGTTTCATTGTCATTACTTCTGTAAAGATTCTCCCCTTGAAAACCTCTGCTGTCGTCATGTTCAAGTTTATTACTACTGGCTAAAGTATTCGCCCATATTTGAGCATCAGCAGCCAGGCTCTCAGACCAATTCAAACTGGGTGCCTTGAGAAGTGGAAAACAATGTATATTAAACCCGTAGAGAATATTATATGCTGCGCGGAAATATGGATTTTATTTCGAGTGTTGAACAGAATATTGCTTACGAGTGAGCGTAGCGAACGAGTAAGC